>JBBPMJ010000065.1:0-13345 GCA_038090255.1 Austroboletus niveus
GCGCAACTGGTGTTGTTGGAACTTGGACTGGAGCTCATCATGACCAAGGTGAGTTGTCGAGTGACTTGGATGGAAACCTTAAATTGATCTTCCTTGCCTTCTAGGTGATCCAGTAGGTGAGATGAAAGAAGTACATGCAAGTGAATTCAGTTACTCACGAATGCACCATAGGTCCTTTTTGGCTCTGGAAAATACCAGACGATTACCCATCGCGCGTCTGACGGAGCACATTGACGTTAGTATCAATTACATAATACATGCTATGTTATATAATGCATTTTTCTGCGTGAATTTTCTTCAACAATTCCCTCACTGAACTTTGCCTCTGCAAAGTAACTCTTCGCCAGTTTTCTTTGGCCATGGGTATACCGGTTCGCAGGGGAGAAGGATGGTCATCTCACGAGCTCAATTAAGCCGGAGCACTCTCCAGGCCGACGCGTGTCTGCCTCTCGGGGCAGGTTGGGGAACGCTTGACTATGTAGCTCTGACATTTCTCAGATGATCAAGCAGCGTATATTTAGTCCGTCCGCAAATCATCTCGTCTTAAATTATGCGAGTGTTATACTATGTACCATTGAAACAGTAAGTGGCCTAAATAAATAACTCAGGCGCATACACCATGTGAAATAATTTTCGTGAGGCGTTGATAGAATCATTCGTATCGTGAAAAAGAAGAGATAAGACCCAGCTGCTCAATAAGGCTGCTGGTTGTACAAGGGGTAGTCCTCGGTCTCCTGCATCTCTTGTAATCGGTAGTCTTTGTCCAAGTGTAACATATTTCCGGATACCGTGTAGATGATCGCTATCACAAACTCCATGACGACTTCCATAACAACGTATATTTGCCATTCTCCCGTGAGTAAGTTGAACTTGGCCAGTGCGTTATTGGAATCGGTGGTGGATGTCGCCGTAGTAGTAATAAATGTGCTGGATGAGAAAGTGGAAAGCACACTATACAACACACGGACTGCAAGGAAGGGCAGGGCAGCTGAGACTGCTACAAGCAACTGTGTAGCAAATTAGCACGGGTGAAGTTATAATGGATGCGGACTGCTCACCTGCTTGCGATGCTTCATGAGCCGGTTATGATGGACCCACTGCATGGTGGTGATGCCGACCAAGATGATGTACAACGCAACGAAAAGAAGCACGCCAACGCGACGCTCTATACTGGAGGACGATGATCCGCTTGTGCTCGTTACACCGACGATCGTGAGGGCCAGGGCGAGGAGACCAAGAATGTGGAAAAGCATGAACATGTGGCCACGCCTCCCCTCCTTTTTTGGTCCTTGGATTCTAATAAAATGTCAGTCGAGTGGCAAGGGGCCGAATTTCTAAATGAACTTGCATTATTTCCAACAGCCCGAGGGTGCTGAGCAGCAAAGGCGATAAACCTGATGCTTCCAGGGCATAACCTCCGATGTACAGGCCAGTCACGGCTGGTTTAACTAGTTCTGCGGAGACCAACAATGCACCGCCAACGATCCGAACTAGAAACTGTAAGTAAACAAAGTCGGAACGGGGCGTTGGAACGTACTCAATGAGAAGATGACAAGCAATAGCCATCCTCTTTCGCCCAGACCATATCTGGAGACTAGACGAATGGCGAGAATTAAGATGGGAACATATATGGCAATGACCACAGCGGATATGATGCCTTGGGTATCAAGGGACATCTTGGGAGGTGTAAGAGAAGAGGTAGTAAACAGGATAATGGAGGCATGGATGAGGACCAGCTTTTATCATGGCCATGGCTCAGAAGAGGCAGTGATATTGGCCCCGCATAAACTTCTTTCGATGCTGCGTGCTGGGCTGTGTCAGGGCCAGCGATGGGCAGGGGCCGCAGGTGGGTCGGGGCTGTTCCTCCCCGGCGGTTAGTAATCTCGGCTCCAGATTCTTTGCCAGGGATTTGGTTCGGAGCTTGAAACGCTACCAAAACAGGAATCTGATTCTCCAAAAAGAGAATAAGGACGTCGGGAACGAGACTTAGGCGGTTAGTAGATTCCGTAGTGACACAGCAAGTGTGGATGCCACAGTGCTGTGCTTTTAGCCCTGGCTGCGAACGCTAGTAAACTTTATTTTTTCCAGGATCGATGCGTCTACCTAAACGAGTACCGTGGGCTAATATCAGTGAGTTGGAGCAGGTATATTCGTGGATTTACGCGGACGAAGATGACCTGGAAACCAAAACACTTGCGATCAACAGAGTAAGCTCCATCACGCTCGCCCATTTCTGAAGTCACCTGCTTTAGTTATCAGCTTGGAAAGCAGCGACACCACTTCCTCATGCCCTCGACTCTACCCTGGATATATTGACGGCACGGATGTTGGATACATCCTCCAGAGATGTACTCTTCACCAGAACCGCCCTTAGCCTTCGGCAGACCTATGCCACCGCCGTCATCCGGATGGTCAATGGGTTGGTGGATCCCCTGCAGTCCGGAGCCTATGCGAGGTCCATTGCTGCTATAGCAACCCAGCTCGGCTTGCCGTCGTGGCTCGTGGAGTTGAGACATGCCGCTACCCACGAAGACTTGCCCAGCCTTGAGTTACTCAGAGAAGCAAGCAAGGAGGTAAGGCTACATCAATATTAACATAAGCATTTCATGATATTCCCGTAGTCACTTTCCTGGCTTCTCCGCAATTATTTTCATCCAACTCTCAATCCTTCCACGCACACGTCGACATCATCATTGTCATTACGTCCTGTCGTGCCTCTTCTGAAGTCTTATAAACTTCTCATGAAGACTGTCGTTCGAGATGGGTCGTTGCGTAAACAGTACCAAGACGAGATCGACGCTGTGATGCGCGGTATCGAACGTTGGATGACAGAAGCCAAGGTTTCAATAGAACTTATTGACAATCCTCTTGCGTGGGGATTTGACGATAGCTCCGCCAGTGCCCGAATTGACATCAAAGAAAAGTGCGCACTCGAGCTTATTTGCAATGCTCTTCTTCAGAGAGGTGTTATTGTGCCTGTCTCAAAAAGGTCAGAAAGTACGGGCACCATCACGTGCATTACTGACCATCCCGTAGAAAATGTCTGGCTCCTGCGGATCCGTTTCTTCCCACAACCACCAGTCTTGCATTGTGGACACCGCTTCTCGTACAGCTTCACGCAGCACATGCAGCATTTCCATCGATTTTCGTTAATCTAATCATCTCAGTCTTATTGGATGATACAGAGGAGTCAAATATGGATACAGATATGATTGAGCTGGATTCCGAAAGCATCCCTACAAGTCTTATTCACAAGGAATATCTCGCCCGCTGGGCGACCTGGGCTACGCGGACCTGGACTGACGAATCAGAACACGGATTTGATTTGAGAAAAGGAATCATTCTTCAAGTTGCTCCTATTTTTATTCCAGGGAATAATTCTGGCCCTAATATGAAACTGTATGCTTTTGTCACTTCATTCCTGGTGGCACTGATGACCTGGGAGTAGTTTGTGCGACCTCTTAAAAGCAATTTCGACGGGTTCCCGAAATCTTGAAGAGTGTGCTGAATTCCTTAGAACCACTGCAGCCGCCGTCCCAACAAATGCACAAGTATGAAGTTACTATCAATTGTGTATCGATCTGATGGAGATTATCGTAGCCTTGGCACGCATATGATCTTGCGAACATGGAGGAACGCCTGCAAAGCCTCATGGTCGGTGAACTGCAGACAGCAGAATCTAACGGGCACAGTGTAACTATAAAGAACGGTGCTATGCATCCAGAGCGCATGCCGGTTGTTGGCTGGAGTTTGTTGGATGACCGTAGTGACTGGGCACCTTGTCCAATCGGTGTGTATCAGCAGTGCATGTAACATGTAACACGACATATCAACATCGCTTATTATTCGGATCACGTCACACTCGTGACAAAGCGCCCTCACTGCCATGCTATTGCCGGCTGCGCATCAGACCCGTGTCACTCCTCGGTCACGTAGAAGCGCCGACCGATCTTACTTCCGACCAAGTGCCATATAGTGTGTAAACGATGAAATTCAATTCACCGTTCCCCCAGACGTTACCTAGAGAATGTCAGAAAGCTGCCAAGATATGTGAGTTTGGTCCTTTTGCCAAGTTTCAAGTTTGCTGAGCGCTGCGTAGTCTCTTCCTTCGTTAATAGCAAGAATAATGGCTTGGATGGTGTAAATGGACTTCCCCTGACTCGGCTAATTTATAACCAATGACCATCATCGTACATCAGATCATACCGCGCAGCGTCCTCGAAAATGCTAAGGGATTTGCGATCTTCACTGTCTTCAAAGCTGGGTTCCTCTTTTCAGCACGAGGTGGTACCGGGGTTGTTATTGCAAAGCTTCCGAATGGATGTAAGTTTTACGTTGGATATATAAGCCATTGGATTACACGGAATGTTCGCTTTCTAGCCTGGTCGGCTCCTAGTGCAATTGGATCCGCCGGTGTGGGTGTGGGCGGTCAGCTCGGCGCAGAGATGACAGATTTTTTGGTCGTTTTGAACTCGGCTGCTGTAAGATCGCTCTTTCGTTTGTCGAGGACCATTGGCTCAAACTAGCCCCCTGTAGGCGGTTGTAGGTTGAAAGCATATATTCAATACGTATCGCTGATTTTATTTTGTCAGAAATCGTTCATGTCAGCGGGATCTTTAACTTTAGGTGGTAACATGAGTGTCGCTATAGGACCCTTGGGCCGGAATGGGGAGGCCATTGGTTCATTGAACACCAGCGGAAAGGTCGCTGCAATGCAAGCTGTTTTCAGCCGTGTGCTTGGTTCGATTTTCTCACCCTTTACAACAGGTATAGCTATTCAAAAACTCGGGGACTCTTTGGCGGCGTATCCATTGAAGGATCTGTTATCGTCGAGCGGCAAGATGCCAATGCTCTCGCTTATAATCAGCATGTTACAGTCAAGATGCTCCTTAGCGGAGCCGTACCATGTCCGGACTGGGCCGAGCCTCTGGTTAATGCTCTGGGATCATGTACAAAAAGCCCTATAATTCGGAGCTGGGTTGACGATCGGGCCGAAGGGCAAGATTTATATCCGTTTGGAAGTGCGGATGAAACCAGCCCAACCAGTTCGCCAAAGGCACGGCGATTTTCTTCCTTCCTGGGAAAGAAGGAGAAGGACGTCGAATTCCCTCCGCCGCACTGGTCCACAAGGAGAAATTCCGGCTCTTACTTTTCTAAAGACTTTGATGAATACGATGCAACTCCAAGGGAAGACATTGATGGGCCATCTTCACGCTCTTTAGGTCTTGATGATACTGAACTTGGTTCAAAGCCTACATGGCAAAATAGCCATCGTTCGTCGCGCAGCGTAGGAACATCAGCACGATCTTCGTACACTCCCACGGAGTCTTACGATCCTGCATCTCCTTTCAACTCACTACCGCCATTTCACACAGTCCATGCAACACTTTCGGACAGAACTACTATACATTCACGTTCTATGAGTGCTCCTAAATTGGGGTATTCTGCAGAAAAGAGGAAGACCCTGGCTGATTATGAAAATCCATTTTCGTCTTCGCCACCCCCAGAAGACGACCTGGAATACCATCATGACACTGTCAAGTCCTCTCCGCCGAGGTTTAAGACGAAGCCCGAGTTGGAAAAAGCACTTTCTCCTTATGAAGGTGTCGCCCGTGCAATTGCTTTGTATGAATTCAAAGCTATTGAGGTGGGTGGTTTGTGACTCGATTTCCAAGATTGTGTCTCAGTCGACAACAGCTAGGCGATTTGTCGTTTTCAAGGGGAGACGTGATAATCATCACACGGAAGAGTGACAGCACTGATGATTGGTGAGTTCATACGAAACAAACATTTCTTGGACCTCTTCACAGCGCAACAATACAGGTGGAAGGGTAAGCTCAATGGTAAAGAGGGCATATTTCCGGCAAATTTCGTAGAAATTGTCTAGGTCTCCGCATTCCGAGTGCTGTATATTTATTTGGTGTATGTATTGATATATTCACACAGAGTTGCAGTGCTATGATTGACAATAAGACCTCTGATGTTCTCTTCCTGTTTCTTTCCCTATGACATCTCATACGTAATTACGTGACAGCGCGATTTGATTTTGTACGTAACGTCGCGTCGTATCCGAGTAGACCTTGGTCAGGTACATATTGTACAACATTCATGCCAAAAGCGCCGCGAAAAAAATACTACGCCGTCCGTGTAGGGCGTCAAGGTCCAAAGATATACGATACGTGGGCAGAGGTGATTTTGTACCAATTTGTTTACCTCGCTGTCATTACTCAAGAGTCTAAAGTGCAATGCCAATGTAAGTTAAAAACGGTCTTCTGTCTCGAATGCCAACTGGCCTAGGTTTCTAGATGGCCAGGAGCCATATTCAAGAGCTTCACTTGCCAAGCAGACGCAGAGCAATGGGCATCCATACAACGCCGGTTTGAATGTAAGTTTGGGTGGACGTGCCACTTGGTCTAGTGACTACGCATGATTTTGCCTGACTCGCCTTCCAGGTGGTCCATCCGATTCCAGCATTTTACCGCAACCTTTAGCACCACAAATTCAGGACCATCTTTCGGAAACCTACAGCGAGCAAGACATGCCAGATTCACTTACGAAGCACAATCCGGAAGCACATTCCCCAACCATTATGCTATCCGAGGAACAAAAGTCCGTGTTAGAAATGGTTAAAAGAAAGGAAAACGTTTTTTTCACTGGATCAGCAGGTGACAATCATCGATTATTTTCACTCCGACTGGAGGTTGAACCTTTTGTAGGGACGGGAAAGTCTGTATTGCTTCGTGCTATTATTGATGCTTGTGGAGGTAAGGGTAGCCACCTTGCTATCACCGCATCTACTGGGATTGCTTCCGTCAATATTGGTGGTACGACATTGCACTCATGGGCTGGCATCGGCATTGGACAAGAAGACGTAAAGAAACTTGTAGGCAAATTTCGTGGCCAGCAGAAACTAAGGCATGTTCTCCATCGATGGCAAAATGTGAAAACTCTTATTTTGGATGAAAGTATGAGAATACTGGGAGCATCCGTCACTTGCTAACAATTTTGTTTCTAGTATCCATGATCGACGGTGCCCTCTTTGATAAGCTTGTAATTATTTGTTCGAAACTCAGCGCATAGTGCTTATATGTGTCCAGGAATCTATTGCTAAAGAACTAAGGGGTGACGATAAACCATTTGGTGGAATTCAGGTCATGTACATCGTCTCAGTAATCTCTTAGTAGTACTCATGTTCTCCTCAGCTTGTTCTCTCCGGGGACTTTTGCCAGCTGCCTCCAGTTCCAGACAAGGACAAAAATGGCAACCTTAAACCACCGAGTTTTGCTTTCGAGGCGAATAGTTGGGATCGTTGTATCAAGCGTCCTGTTGTGTTAACAAAAGTTTTTCGGCAGAAAGAACAAGGTATTTTTATTTTGTCTGAAATTGATGGATCTAATGAATCAAATTGGCAGATTTCGTGGATATGCTGAACAACATGCGCCTGGGAAAAGTCGATGACCGAACCTTTGAAGCCTTTCAAAGTCTTCGCAGGTCATTGCATTATAAGGACGGGATCGGTCCAACTCAATTGTATGGGTACATTTCAATCTCTCTAGTCACAAGTTGACATCTGGTTACAGGTACCCGACTAGAGCTGAAGTTGACTCTGCCAACGAGTCAAGACTTCGTGCACTTCCTGGTGACACGATACAATACAATTCCATTGATTCTCCGGGACATCCAAATGGTGTTCGAGTATCTGAACAACAAATGATCAGACTATTAAGTCGCCTTGTTGCTCCGCAGACTATTCAACTGAAGGTTTGTTCGGTCGTCTCAGTTTATTAGTATATCTTCTCATTGTGACATAGGTTGGCGCACAAGTCATGTTGATCAAGGTATCATACACATCTGGTCTCCTTTTTTTCTTGGGCTGAGCCTGACCTACCTAGAATATGATTCAAGGAGTGTTGGTAAATGGTTCTGTCGGACAAGTCATCGGATTTTCCACTCCCCGGGAAGCAAAGCAGAATAGGACAGACCTTGGTATAGAGGAAGTATTGCGTTGTTCGGAGCGCGATCTGCGACAGGTACTTGTAAAGTATGAAGACGTGCTTAGAAGATGCGAAGACTCAAGATGGCCTGTCGTTCGATTCACGAATGGTAAATCACTACTCTGCATACCAACTGATTTTACAGTGGACAATGCTTACGGAGAAATGGAGGCTAGACGTAGACAGGTCCGTTGTGATTTTAACAAGTTAACAACTTATCGAGGGTATCTTTTAGGTTCCTCTGATTCTCGCGTATGCGTTGAGTGTTCACAAGTCTCAGGGACAGACGCTCGAACGCGTGAAAGTGGACTTGAGTCGTACTTTTGAGAATGGCCAAGGTTGGTGATGTTCGTAGTAATTTTCTGGAAACCTTCGTGACGCTAGCCCAGCATATGTTGCTCTTTCTCGAGCGACGAGTATGGAAACCCTGGAAGTTCTCAATTTTGACCCGAGCAAGTAAGTGAATTGAATTAATCGGTTTTGCAGTGCGCAGTATTAAACAATGTACAGAGTCATGGTTCATCCTCGAATTCTGGCCTGGCATAGTGACCTAGAACAAAGAACGGGCGGGGGGGGAGAGTGGATTGAGATTGATGATGATGAAGAGGCTTACTGGGACCAGTGTGACTTTTAAACCGGCTGCTGTACTATGTATATATTACCATATTCTTACGCTCTGTACATATGTAATAATTATAGTACGACCACAATGATCCACTTCATGTGAGTCAACAGCACACAACATCCGCAAATTGTGTTGGGGGTATACTATAGTGGTTAGCATTTACGCTACTATGCTATTCTCTGATGGCAATAATCTATTGACGATGGGGTGTTGTATCGTGCCAGCGATGTGCCGAGATGATGGGACCATTTGCACGTGCTTACCTCGACCCCCGAATCTGTTCCGGCCCAACACCGAACTTGACTTTCAGGAAGGCTAGCATCGGGAAGTCCAAATGACGGTGGATCATTGTACATTTATTATGTTTGTTTGTACTAATACTTTGTACTACACTACTATCTAAGTGGCCCGATCGAGGGACTGAACACCGTCCTCTGTCGTCCTTTCTTTCCAGAATGTCGTTCTCGCTCGTTTTCGATCAGGTACACTGTTTTGTATTCCCATCTCTCTGTCTCTGTCTCTCTCACTGCTTGGCCGTAACGCGTTGTTTGTGTCTCAATCTCGTCTCAGGTCTACGGCATGGACTTGATCGCTGTACTATGTTGCTGCTCTTTCTATTCGTGTCACTTTTTGATTTCCGTCAATTGTCATTTCAAACATATCTACACTGTATTGAAGACAGCGATGAGGAGGGAGAACGAAACTCAACGCGATGGTGGGCCCATCACATTGAGGCTCAGGGACGTCGCCATTCGTCTATGTTCTGCCATCTCTATCCACCCATGGCGGCCAGGGCAACGGCGTGCCTGCTACCGTGACTTCGATGACAGCGTCGCTGTGAAGACCTCACCCTTCCTCATCCATTGGCGACAAGCGCACCAAACAATCGGTACGTCCCTCCTGTTTCTCCTCACCTCTGCCTTTCACCTCACCCACATCCAGCCCACTAGAGTGCATCCACACCATCCGGTAGGACAACGATGATGAGGGGAGGACGACAATGATGCACCGTCCTGCCTCGTATCCCGGAACCATCCCATCCCTCCCGTTCCTCAATGACAACGCTGACAGCGAGGAAGAGGCCAGTGGATACTATGCATGCGAAGCTAACGACAACGACGGGGCGACCGATTGCGCTGGTATGTCCCATCGCCTTTCCTCACCATCTACCCCTGAAGGTGACACCCATCCATTGTGTATAGTGCCCACCACATGAACGCCGACGTCGTCGAGGACACGGGCTGCCGCCGTCGACAGTGACAATGATACACCGATGGCACGAACGGTATTCTGGCGTTCCCGCGACGGCAATACCGACGACGTCAATAACGAGGAAGACGTGGCGGGGTGCCACTGTGCGACGACACGCACGTTACGAAGATGACGAAGACGGGATGACCAGCGGTGCTACTATGTTTCATTCCCCGTCTGTATTGCTCACCTCCGAAGCCGACGGCCATGCTACTTGTGCCGTTACATTTAACAGCTAAGGATCGGGTCCAGTCGATTCACCACCCCACCTGAACACCAAAACGTTACGGAACAAAACGCATTCGCATGTTCAAGACTACCACAAGCTCGCACTTGAATTTTACACGCTTTCAAACATGGCGACAGGCATAACTCCGTTACCATCTTTGAGTTCGTTATAGTCAAGTGATGCCGCGCCAACGAGATGTCTGTGTTATGACGGCAGTTAATCATCTTTTGCAAACATAGAGATGCGCGACATCACATCCAAGTCAACCGTATAAGTGTCCTGATGCCAGTTTTCTCTACTAATTTTGCATGCGAGGTGCATCACTTCCGCCCCGACGCTGTGCTCTGCGATTGCTACACATAACAATTCTGAGCAGGCGTTAGAATCATGCCCAATGGCCAACTCTTAGCCTGAAAGGGGAAAACATATGAGCACGAAAAAAATAAAATAAAAGACAAGGAAATGCACCTGACATACAGTGACAGGCGATTCGGATGTGGGCTGCAACTTCCGCCGTAGCCAAGCAAAGCAAAATCTTGTATTGATGATATAGTATGATCGAGGAGGATGGCACATTACGTATACAGTGGGCGACTTGTTCACATGCATATTCTTATTGTGACTCCATAGAAGTTCTAAGAGCGAATTACCAGCCTCCTCGCTGTCTTTCTCCAGCCATGAATCACACTCGCCGATATTATGCAGTGCGGATTGGGCGCCAAGGTCCACGTTTATATGACACTTACACCGAGGTCAGTCAATCGCTAGCACCGAAAATCACATACAGGAATCGCTAGTACCAACTCAGGACCATTCCAGTTCGTTGCTGCAGTAGGCGTTATTCTGGAAGTCATGTGCCAAATGGGTCTCAGACTATGTTGCTCAGACCCATGGATTCAGTGGTTCCAGCGGTAAAGGGTTCGACAGCATCCAGGAGGCCCAAGAATGGTTGAACGTATATCAGTTTGGTCTATTTCCTGGCACGGGAGCGATTCAAACGAGTGAGCATTTAGATCTCGGAGCGACGCTTTTCA
Source organism: Austroboletus niveus (assembly GCA_038090255.1). NCBI lineage: Eukaryota > Fungi > Basidiomycota > Agaricomycetes > Boletales > Boletaceae > Austroboletus > Austroboletus niveus. The sequence continues at coordinate 11,134 of JBBPMJ010000065.1, forward strand.
CATTGTGTTGTCAGACATCGACATCAATGTCAATCTGAACGTGTCCCATCCGAGTCATGCAACAAACGTCAATGCAGAAACCTCAACTGCGACGTTTACCGGTGCTTCCAAAAATGTTTTCCCAGAGGTTTCAGGGGAGCGAGTACAAGTCCCTCCTCCTGCCCCCAGGCCTGCTGTCGAACTCTCAGACGAACAAAATGACATTCTCAAGTTGGTCAGGTCGGGCCGAAACATTTTCTTTACTGGACCAGCTGGTGACGCCACGTTTGAGAGTCGTGGATGAGAATAAGCATGTTCACCACTATTTACAGGCACGGGGAAGTCGGTTTTGCTCCGAGCCATAATCAATGATTTGCGAATATCATATGGCCCTGGTGATGCGGTTGCAATCACCGCTCCAACTGGAATTGCCGGTTTGAACATTGGTGGACGGACACTCCATTCTTGGGCAGGAATTGGGATCGGAAAAGAGCCCTGGGAGGATCTGAAGAATGGTTTAGGTCTCAAGGCAATCACGCGATGGCAGAAAACCCGGGCGCTGATAATCGATGAAGGTTAATCTAATATCTTGTGGCTTTACTGGACTTGTATAACTAATTCGTACTAGTGTCGATGTTGGATGGACGCCTGTTCGACAAATTGGTAGGTTTTTGAGAGCCCCGAACAATTTTACCAAAGACCGACGCGCAATACGTAGGAAGCCATTGCACGCGCCGTCAGAGAGGACAATCGTCCATTTGGAGGCATCCAGGCAAGCTCGATAGCCTCGTCATTCGGGAAACAGTGAACTTGATGGTCTTTTTAGCTCATTGCTTCAGGCGACTTCTTCCAGTTACCTCCGGTACCAGATCAAGATTCAACAAGCAAAATTGAAGCTACATTTGCATTTCAAGCTAGGAGGTGGCACAACTGCATAGACCATAAGGTGCAGCTTACCAAGGTTTTTCGACAGAGAGATGACAGTATGTCGTTCTTTCTCTTTGTCACGATTTTGACACTGTATATGTAGAGTTCATTGAAATACTCTCCTCAATGCGAATGGGTGTCCTCAAAGACTGGCATATAGAGGAACTCCGGAAACTTTCTCGTGAGATACCTTATAATGATGGTATCAGTCCGACACAGCTGTATGTCACGGTCCAATGCGAAGGCGAAGTTCTTAAATTTTTTTATTTGTTTAGGTATCCACTCAATTTTCAAGTGGATCGACATAATCTCGAGTGTCTCAATAAACTACCTGGCGAAACGATACGTTACGAAGCAATGGACGCGCGGGGGTACGACATGTATGGAATGCGTCTCACAGTCTTGCAGGCGGAGAAGTTGCTTGAAAGGCACATCTGTCCCAAAAAAGTTCTGTTGAAAGTAGGGGCTCAGGTAATGTTGCTTCGCGTATGTTCCGTCTTGTCATATGCCATACATCTTATTTATGTGAACCTAGAACATGCTACAGGGGGAGCTCGTGAACGGGTCGCTGGGTAAAGTCGTCGAATTTATCAGTACGCATGACGCACAGGGACGTTACATCGAGATTGCCGACCTGGGGCGAAAGGAGGGTGAAAAACCTGTGACCGTGAATCCACCAGATGCCAACGAAGCCGGGCCTGGCCTCATGGCGCTCGATCACCATGTATTCCAGAAGGAACAACTATGGCCTCTCGTCAAGTTCTCCAATGGAAGAGCACTCTTGTGTTCACCAATAGAATTTACTATCGAGGGTCTGAAAGGAAACGTTGAGGCTCGGCGACTTCAAATTCCACTTTCCCTTTCCTGGGCAATGTCCATACACAAATCGCAAGGACAGACGCTCAGCCGGGTCAAGGTGGACCTGACATATATATTTGAAAAAGGCCAAGGTGAAGTTGCTTACCACCCAACGATTCTGTTATTGTCCATCGCTCATCGATGTCTACGTTGATCTAGCATATGTTGCCATCTCGCGCGCTACTGGTATGGAGGGGTTGGAGATTGTCAATTTTGATCCGGTGAAGTAAGTCGATGATGGTCTTTGCTTTCGCTACTCGTGTTTACTTTATCTACCCAAGGGTTGTAGCCCACCCGGACGTCACCGCATGGCAGAGACAATGGGAGAGGGAAAGGGACAAGTACCAAGAATTTGAAGAAGAGATGGACAGTGAGTGGGCTGTATCACAATGGCACGAGTCGTTCTCCGAGTAGGGACTTTGCGGATCTCGAGATCTCTCATCTATTG
>JBBPMJ010000065.1:13355-97357 GCA_038090255.1 Austroboletus niveus
TTGATTCTATTTCTATTTCTATTCTGTCGTGTTCCCTCCTCTAGGAAGGCCATCACGGACACGGGACTGTGTCATATCTAGGTATATTTCTGGATCAAAGATTTTCTTCGGCAGTTCGATGCTGCAGTCCTTTGGAGTGACTTGAAGGCATGTGCTCGCTCTACTCTCTTGAGCTGCAGCTACCTCGTTCAAATTCACGCAGAGACGACGTTTTGCGTATGGACCGGAAACGTCTACTAATGTTAAAACGGGTTACATGATTTTGCAGGGTATGGAAAATAGTAGTAACCAACGGCGATTGGGGACTTAGAAAGAGTCGCATCGATTTGGTCATGGATCCAGTTGCTTTGCAAACTATACCTAGATCGATCAGCGCGAAAAGCTGGAAGTCTCAAGCTGACCCAAGTATGGTAAATATTAATATTTAGAAGACCCCGACAATCTCGACTTGGATGCAATGAGGATGCAGAGCACGGACGAGGGGTAGCATCAGTGGGTACGGGGTAACCTGTCAACGGTTGGATTGATGCAAGGCGACCGAGAATCAGGGATCAACTCGCGCCCAAAATGTGTGTGGCAGAAGTCACCACATCCGCATGGATCTGAGGACCCCTTTTTTTTTCTTTCTTCAAATTCTCGACGATCGATACTATGCCATTCAAATCAGCCCTAAAGTGAACTTGGGTGTAGGTTGATGATGCCAGCCGTCTTGCAATGCAGAAGAAGTCGACTTGATCGATCTTGGATAGGGTATGGGGTCGTACTACATCGGGAGGCAAACACCACACTATTCGGCTTCGTTGACGGGCGGGTGAAAGCATGCAAACACCAGGGCAAGCCAAGGTGAGTCGAGACCCGGTAGTACAATGAAAAATCGCTCACGTTCCATGACGTACTTGCAGTGCCATCTAGAGACCGTGCCAACTTGGCGCAGTGGATGACATTGGTCAGCCAAGCTTTTGGGGGCGAGGCTGGGCCACTGGGCAGTTCTGAAAAACGTCCGATTCGATCACGATCACTGGGGTTTTGACCAGTTGACTAATCCGCGCAAGTTCGTCGACGCGCCCGCATCGACGACGGTTTTGATCGATCCTTGCTATACCTCTTACGTGGTTGACGTTGAATCCGCATCAGTAAATCAGCCTTTGTCCATAGCCGAGGCTTTAGTTTTCTCCAGAAGCCCCAGTCCAGCACAGCATAGCACCAGGTTGGTCCAACCTGTGACAGACCGGGCACCTCCTCGTCACTGTGCGGGGCAGATAACGTTCTCTATACTTGAGTCTGATAGTTTGTCTGTCTCACCGTCGACAGTCATCTCTCAGCCGCAACACAGATTTGACCAAGTCCATGTTCAAGCCACCAGACCCTAGTCCCGTCACGTTATCGAGTAAATCCTCCCACCCATTTCCCTTCCCACCAAACACAACATCGAGCAACGCTTGGTGTTTTTCCAAGTCTGCGCCGAGGAGACGTCCAGCGGCCAATAAACTGCCCCATGCCTTTTTCGACACGGGCGCGCGACGTATTCAGCGCCACTTGAGACGTTTCTGTCCACAGCTCGCATTCTGCATGGACGATTGTTAGATAATGCCGTGTCGAACCACGCGTGAGGCTGGTTGGAAGAAGACCTGCCGCTGTAGCACATGCTCTGAAAGCTGGGTCGCGATCCGCCTGTAGAGCTTCGTGACGATGGCGACAGGGAGCATGGTCCGCAGCAAGGCCAGGTGGGACGACAAGAGCGCGACGGCCGGTAAATTGAAGGTGCTCTGGACGGCGACGACGTGCGAGTCTATGTAGTCATCTGGGTCCGGTGTTTGACTGACGGTGCGACTAGTACGTGTCGATGCACCTTGGCCGACTTGAGCCACGTTACCAAGGCGGAAAGAGACTTTCGCATTCGCCATAAATTTGTTGCACCAACATATCTTCCGCTCGCGAACAAAGCTACTTACTATCTAATCTTGTCACGCCCAACCTCCACCTTGATCTCCCTCGACTCCTAACAGTGGACGTCGCACTCAAGAAATGGCAGATTTACTCCACGAAGCTAACTCCAGTGAGCTCACTCATGGTTTACTACTCCAGCATTGTTATTGACCATGTTGATGTAGAGCCTACCAATTGGCAGTGGCCTGAAGATCGCCGCAGCGAGTGGAGACCATCTCCACAATTGCAACAATTTGCAGACAGGTGGCGCGATGTCAATAAAGAGGCCCTCTGTCCAAGCGACCTAGTTCTTGATCTTGGGCCCCTCAATGGTTTCTCAACATCCCTTATCCGTCGTCTGTTTATTCGTGATTGCTATGTTGAGGCTGAGGAGCTAGTTTGGAATTGGGCTGCAAAATATCCGAAAAAAGGAGTGATCATAACAGGACAACCAGGAATTGGTACAAACATTTCATCCCTATTTCTGTATATGTTGTTTGATCCCCAATTACAGGGAAGTCTATTTTCATGTGGTACTTCCTCATCACTCTCTTGCAGAAGAAACAAGTTGTTTTATTGCATAGGTCTTGCGCACTTTCCATCCTCTTCTATCATGATGGAGTTTATCTCAAACAAGCAGCATCAGAGTTCGATCTTCCCTGGCCGTCCGATGGTTTAACTCCATCTCCGTTCATTTGGTCGCTCTTTGATATTAATCAATCTGCGGTACCTCCAGAGGTTGCGACTGATCCGGATTGGTGTTTCCCTGTTCAAACCTCATCCCCTGATTGGACCCGGTACAGCGCGTGGCTCAAGACACGAACTCCTCTTTTCACCGGGTTCTCACTGTGGACCCGTAAAGAGCTCGCTTCCTGGTGAGATGTTATTTGATGGCAAAAATATCCATATTTGATATGTCCACTATGCAGCGCATACATCCAGGACCAATTCCCAGGACTTATGCAGTTCTTGGACCGTGCGGTACAGGACTGGAATGATGAAGATGTGGAAGGAAAATCCTTTCCTGGTGTCTTTCGCTTTCTTAAAACAACTCACGGAGAACATGCCCCCAGCTCAGGAGCTGAGGCTTTCAACATTCTTCTGGACGCTCTCGTCATGTGCTTTGGACCCATTCCCCGAGACGTAAATTTTGCAATGTACGACTTCCGTGGAGCAGAGATGTATCATGCTAGCACACTCTCAATCGGGTTGAAGGAACTGAAGAAAGTTGCGCAGGTTCTAGCTGACGCACAGCATTTCCCAGATGCAGATAGCTCCCGTCATCTCTTTTAATTATGTCGGGACAAACGAGGACGTAATGCCGTGGCAAATCAACTTCAAGTCTGTACACATCGCCAAGGAGGTCTCGGATAAATTCGTTGCTGTGCAGGAGACAGAAGCGTGCTGGTTTGTTAAACACTTTTCTACTATGCCCCAGACTAGAGGCCTTGCAGGACACTTATTCGAGCCTCTTGCTCACCGGCGTATCATCATCATGCCACCTATTGCTGCCGGCATGTGGCCCCTCAAAAAGATGAACTTGGAGAGACAGAGCAGCTCCAAATCCCCAAGATTTGCTTTACACAACCATGCTCAGGAAGTTGATGGATTCTCAAAAATTGAGCGAGAGCGGGTCCCCTTTGATGTCATGAACATTCCTGCTGATCTCCAGAACGGCAAATATTACGTTGCCAAAGTGTCCAACCTACCCTTCTTTGACTCTTTTCTGGTGGACCTCGAGTTCGCTACCCAGTCTGCAGACATCTGGATCCTTCAAATGACCACGGCTGCTGACCATAGAGGTTCAGCGAGGGGCTATGCAGTAATACGCAAGATCATGAAGAATGCTCGAGATCTGCTCGAAATGGGAGAAATTTTAACTGAACCTCCACCAACGAAGAAGACGAGGGTTTTACATGTGTCGTCCGTCAAGGTACACTATATGTTGGTCCGCCCTGATCTCAATGTGGAAGCTTCCTGAAGGCTGGGATGACACTATCGCACAGAACAGCCATCAAGGAGATGGCTACGTCCTTGACATCCCTCTGGTATGGGTACTTAGTTTATCGGTGGTTGTCGTTACTGAATGCTGCTGCTTCATCAGTCCTGAGACACTTCCCGTGCTTGGCTGACCGATGAAAGCCAAAGCTGTGTTGTTAGGTATCGTTTTCATCACTCGTCTGGAATGTTCTGTCCTGGACTGTGAAGATCGTTGGTTCATGTACCACTTGTAATTATAGTGTAATCGTCCTGAACGACAGCAACTGAATCATGTTTAAAAGTCGGATCGATCAAAATGGAATAGGTCAAGCCACATTCTGTTCTTTTGCTTGGTTTGATCGTTTGTGATAACGCCGCCAGTACAGATATACATATGTCGAACGCATGTGTCCATTGAGGATCAACAGACAGGCCTCGCCATCGTCATAAATTCAAAGGTCCCATCATACTCGTGTTCAATGCAGAACATCCTGATCTCTGTCAGGTCCGATGATGGGTCGGCACGCATGCATCCAAGTCTACATTTGTGCTTCTCAATGACCCTCGTCCTGCATCACCACCACCTTGAACGTCAACCTCCTGCGCATGATCATCTTCACCTGATCATTTTTTTCCCGCGTTAATTGTCCTCTGGGGCATAGCCCTATGGTAGACATTACATGCTGGGTAGGTGCTATAGTACTTGTGTGGGTCTGGCAGTTTGTGGTGCGTGGTCCATTGGCCGTGTTACAGCTCCAGTTTTCAAACGTTCATTTGATTGTGGTCACATCGTGGCACATGACGTGAACCGTCGTCCATGCCTGACCAAACATGTGTAGCCTGTCTCTAAACATAACAGACGGCAAAAGCGTGCTCATATAATGAAATATATGTAGAATCCCGGTCCAAAGAATGCTAATAAAAAATTAAATTCCAGATCACGAGAATGCATGTCTCTACTGAGGTGTGGTGGTTGTGGAGATGTTAATTAAAGAAAGTGTGTATGCGCGGTAAAGTAAGGTGCAGATGTGTGGAACGTGGACGTGAATCGGATGTGCGTACAGGGAGATTAAATTGTAGACCAGCTTAAAGGACCGCTACTTCTTGCTCAACGCCTGTAATTGAACGTATTCGTAGTAATCTCCGCGTAGAGATAGGAGCTCGTCGTGTGTGCCAGCCTCGCTGACGTGACCTTCTTTGATAAAGTAGCTATAAGTAGACACTGTCAGATTGTGGAACGTAATCGTAAAGATAAGCAAACTCACATGCAGTCAGCATTTTGGATGGTCGATAGACGATGAGCGATGGCGATTGTTGTTCGACCCCTAGCAGCTTGGTCAAGCGCTTGTTGAACAACCTTTTCAGAGTTGGAATCCAATGCGGACGTGGCTTCATCCAGCAATAGAACCTTTGGATTACGCAACAATGCACGAGCGATGGCAATTCGTTCTACAGACGATCGATTACTGTCAGGACATACAGGACATAATACAAACCACTTACGTTTCTGGCCACCGGAAAGCTGTGAACCTTTGCCACCAACCTGGGTTTCGAAGCCACTGAAACGACATTAATACGTGCTTAGAAATTCATGCACGTGGGACTTACTCTGGCAATGACTCGATGAAATCCAAAATATTGGCATCGCGGCAGACAGCTTCGATTTCTTTCTGCGTAACCTCAGACTCAGGTTTGATTGCACCGAGTAAGACGTTGAAACGAATCGTGCCAGCATACAAAGTCTACGAGGCCATAAACACTTGCGCCGTCGTCAAATTTTAAGGTACTGACCGGTTCTTGGGAAACAAGCGCCATCTGCTTCCTATACTCTTGAACGTTATATTCGTTAATAGGTGTGCCATCAAGGAGAACGCGACCGGCCAGAGGGTCGTAGAAGCGCTCTATCATTTGGATACTAGAGAAAATATTAGACTTTTCTTCGCAGTCACTTCAACTAGACGTACACCGTGCTTTTACCGCAACCACTCGCTCCGACGAGAGCGACGTAAGTGCCAGGTTCGATTTTGAGCGAAAGATCCCGCAGCACACGGACGCCAGGTCGTGTTGGGTACCGGAAGTGTATATTTTCAAACCGGATTTGACCCTGAACATCCACTCCTTCGAACGTTCTGCCTTCGGTAGATGTGGCGTCAATTTCAGGGATGGAATCCACTAGTTTGATGATTGCAGCTCCGGCGCCGCCGGCTGAAGAGATGTCCGGCACGAAAGAGAACACGTTGCCAGCTTGAATCGCACCGAATGTGGTACTCTATGGGGTAACATTAGCGCGCGAACCTATTGTAGTAAAGGACCTGAATACCATGAGAGCGACGAAGAACGACATCGTCTCGATTTCTAGTCGAGAGACAAGTGTTGAACCGTACCAAAAGATGAGAGCAATAATGTAGAACGACATTGATTGCGAAAGCGCATACAACAGATTGGTCCACGTTGCAGTCTTGGTAGACTTTCTCATAGGCTCTTCCAGACTATCGCTGTAAAGTCTTAGACAGTCCTCCTCCCGAGTGAGGGAGGCAACGGTACGAATAGCGCCGGCAGCTTCACAAGCAAGCTGAGCTGAGCTTTCGTGAGCCTTTTTGTTCGCTTGATCTTTCAGGACCACGACACGCTTCGTGGCATTCAGCACAATGAATAAACGACAGAACTTAACAAAACTCACCAGGCGAATGTAACCGGTGGATACTAGGAATGGAATACAGGCTACAGCGATATCAACAGTCATCAATGATACGAAACTGATTGAGTAGGATGACGAACCCATTCCGACCAAGGCGGGCTTCCAAGCGTAAACCAAACCGACTATTGAACCACCTATGAGTGTGGCGGAGGCCTGCACGATGCTGGACGTCCCTTCAGAAAAGGCCAATCAACGCAACAAAAATTCTACTCACGATCCGAGGGTGACTCCAGCCAAACCATTGATCTTTTGCGGGTTGTCGCTTAGATTCGCAGTGAGAGACCCAACCTAACATGCCACAGTCAGGGTAGGTATACAGATAACCCAGAATAAATGACTCACGCTATTTTCATCCTTGTCGAAATACTCGACTACGGAAAATTGTGATACATAAAAAGTAGCAGAAATAGGAGTGGCGACTCACTGTCCTGCCTGAGGATGGCTTTGAAACTGATCGAGCGTAATTTGGACGTAACCATAGCAGCGGCAGATGCAAAGAAGTAATTCTGGAAAGTGATGGCGAGGGTAGCGATGATTGCAATGATGAAAAACCTAGACCGGACTCAGACACAACATCCTGCAGACTTACTTCTCGTACTCACCATAGCGCATTTCTGTTGCCATCATAGCGCCGAACAGCGGGGTCAGGTTCGGAGAAGCCGGAGATAGCGCGACCTTATAGAATATTGAGTCAGCAGTTCGTTGATTCGATTCGAAGCTTACCATAAACAATGCCGAACACCGGATAGACCATTCCCGTCACTTGTTTCAAGTCAGCTTTTGAGCAAAATGGATAGAAAGGAAGCATGCTTACCGACAGCGAACATCGCACCGACCGCATATCTCCATAACCCTTCACGATAAAGAAGTCCGATCCGCAAAAAGAGGTAAAACAAGTTATACTTGTTCTCGTCTACCTCCCGTTGCTTCCTCTCCTCGTTCTTCTTCTGTGCGAGATCAGACGCGATAGAGTGAAGGGTATCCTTGCGACCAAGGGGGATTTCTTCTTCGCCCGCCTTCTCCATGTCTGCCTCGGCGCTCACAGCCGCAGTGCTATTGCCATCATCGATTTCCTCGACTTCTCTCTTCTCTCGGAGTTTCTGCGCGTGAACAAGGCGCGAATAAGCACTATTTTCATCGGCCAAGAGCTGCGCGTGTGTGCCTTTCTCCAAAATGAGACCACCTCCCATGACGTATATGCAATTGGCGTCCTTGATTGTTGACAGCCGGTGAGCGATGGTGATCGTCGTGCGTCCCGCGGAGGCCTTGTCCAAAGCATCTTGCACAATTCCCTCGGACTGCGTATCGAGAGCAGAAGTCGCCTCATCTAGGAGTAAAATTCGAGGATCGGAGACAATAGCTCGAGCGATTGCTACCCGCTGCTTCTGACCACCAGACAAGAGGAAACCACGCTCGCCAACCATGGTTTCGTACCCTTTTGGTAACTTGCTAATGAAGCTGTCTGCATTAGCCTTGATACATGCTTCCTTGATAAGCTTGAATTTCTCCTCCTCCGATGCATACTCATAAGGGGTATTGATCAAACCATGAGCAACGTTGCCTCTGATGGTGGTCGCGAAAAGAGTAGGTTCCTGGGAGACAAGGCCAATCTGCGAACGCAGCCATTTGACGTTCAAATCACGGACGTCCACACCGTCGAGCTTGACAGAGCCACTGATAGGGTCATAGAAACGTTCGATAAGAGATATGATGGTTGATTTGCCGGAACCGGAAGCGCCAACTAAAGCTGCCGTCTGGCCAGCAGTGAATGCAATATTGAGGCCTTTGACGATAGGCACGTCAGGACGAGAAGGATAGTTGAATTTGACATCCTCCAAGGTGATCTCGCCAACGACTCTTTCCGGTTTCAGTCCGTCAGGATTCGAGGAGTCGATGTCAGGCTTGCGTTCAATGGTGGCATACAGCTTCGCAGCTGCGCCTCTTCCATGTGTAACGGCTGCGAAACAGTTAAAATGAAAACATTGACCCAGGTATAGAACACCAACCTTGCATTTCAGGTGCCAACATAACAAGAGAAAAAGAGCCTATTAAAATGGCTAGGAACACGTTCACGACTTGACCAGCGTTTGCTTTTTTCGGAAAAACAAATCAGTCAATCGATTGGTGACGGATAATTTCAACTCACCGTGGCCTTCATTAATCAACGTAGTGCCAAACTGAAAAGCTAATATAGGTGTCAGTCTTGAAGAAACGTAAACGATGGGTTAACACATACCCAGAGCATACGCGGCATATATGACAAAGAAAAAGACACCCAAACTGGCGCCGTGCACTACGGCCTCCTTGGCGTTGACGACAAGAGCAGCTTCGACGTGTGTATCGTAGAGGCGACTCAAGACTTCCTGGGTGCCAAAGGCATGGGCAGTGCGCACGGTGGAGATAACCTCCTCAGCGAGTGAGCCTCCTTCAGCGACATGCTTGAGAGAAAGTCTGAAGCGAAGAATGAGGAGGTAGATACGTAACAAAGAAAAGAAGAATACGAACTGCATGTATTTAGAGACGAATTTGTTCATCAACGCGCCGGTGAGCCCCATGCAAGGAAGGATAGATGACATTGCCAGTGCCAACCTCCAGGAACGAGCATAAGCGAGGATAAACCCAGTAATGAAAGCCGAAGTAAAGTTTACGACGAGAGCAACTTTCTCTGACATGCCTTGTTGTACAAGATCTGCACGATGGTGTGAGTATAGGAAGCTAGAAAGAGGGGAAAGGCATACGTGTGTCGGTTTGGATGCGGGTTGCGATTTCACCGGCGCCAACTGTATCAAAGTAGGCGATTTCTTGCCGCAGTACAGCCTGGAGGTACTTTTCACGAATACGTCTAGCATTTATTTCGCCGGTGTAGATCCAAGTGATCATGTAGATGTATGTAGCGACAAGCATACCAAGTCCTGGAGAAAAATGAGTGAGGGAACGTAAAAAGGGGGGTGACGTACCAATGTAGACGAGATACGAGGCATCAAGAGCGGCACCCTTGCGGAACTGTACCGCAGACGCCTGTAGCTCCTGATAAGCGGTAGCGTTGCTCGTGTCTTGATAGTAGGCGAGTTCGGCAGCACCGAAGCCGACGAACTCCTGGGTGAGGTTTCCGAAAATAAGACTCATAAGGGGCTGATAGACACGGTGAGCTGCGGACGGGGTGGGATGAAGGGAGCAAATACCTGAGCAGCACCAGCTCCAGCTGCAGCCACGAGACCGATGGCATCGAGGAAGAGCTCAAAGCGAGTGGAGTATCTGGGGCGGATGAGCGAGCGGATTCGATGTCGAGACAGGAATTACGTTACCGGAATAGCTGGGTGAACGAGATGGGCGGGTGTGATTGGGCAGTGGGCTTTTCGTCCACGTGCACGGAAGCCGCGTCGGGGGACTTTGAGTCGTCGTGAGCGAGTTCTGCCATGGGGAGCAGAAGGAGGGGACAGTGCTGGTGGAGAAAAAGTCGTGACCTTCATTATATATATATGCGCACAGGAACGTAACTATGTTCAGTTGGTGCCCTCGGATGAAAAACTCCGCATCGTCATCTCGATTATGTCAACGGCCCCCAATATGGTGCCATTCACGCCAACTCCCTCTGACTCTTTCTTTGTCACGTTCACCGGATTAACGGTACCGTCCTAGCAGGCCGGCTTTCTTTATCTCATAGTACTCTACTTTGCCTCCCGACGGTGATAGCTGATCCGGCGGATCTACCGCGCTTAGACGCGTCAGCTCAGCCCACCTTCGGGCCGAGCTTTCTGCCGCTACTGCGCCGTGAGAGATGTTTCAAAGCATCCACATGCTTCTCCTTAGCCTCTTTCTTGAACAGTCGCAGCCAGCCGTGGCATCATGAATATACACTGGCACCCCGGTTGCCTCTGTCCTCTAAGCAAAAATGATTGCCACACTGCGGCGTCTACTCTACTGGTCACCGGCTACCTCCACCGAGAGCTGACTCACTTCTTTTAAAAAAATGCCGTACAGTGCACCACCGGTTGATAAATAAGAAAATTCTACACACGGTAGATCCGATCTCTCGCCGTCAAAAAATAAGATTGTCCAGGCTGCACGTATCATGGCGATCGTACATAAGAAGGCAGCAGTGCCAATTCATGTAACATAATTCCCCGGAACGGCAAATCTCTGCATTACTAGCAAGGCCTCGGCGGCAAGGCTTCAGTCCCTCCTCCGCATGACACTCGGCCCGATCATCAACGCGGCCTCGCGGCTCGGCTGAGATTCGAGAATAATCGACTCGGACATTGCCATCCACTAGAAGTCCTTTTTGATCACGTGCATCCATGCGGCGGTACAACATCGCCCTAATTGGTTTTACCGCACACAGTGTCATATGTGTCGCGACAGTGGCCAAATGTCATCAGACGCCAGGGACAGGCCCAGGCAACCGATGGCGTGAATTAGCGCACATAAAACTCACAAGTTACGGTACTAGCGCCTATCATATCCACAAATTCAACACATCCTATACCACGTGGCTAAGATTACAGTATGCAGTATAATATTTTACACTGTGGTTGATGTATCGCTACGCTGATGGTTCGACGAGTCTTTGCCAGACGGAAGAGAAACTGAGCTCGACGGTGATAACACCGGTGGGGACGGTGGAGGGGAATCCAAAATATGTAGCTCTCTACTAGACGTGTTCGCGTTCTCAGATGTCGGCCCTTTGACAGATCGTGACGCGACAGGAGGTACGTCCATTGTCGCCTGGATCGGCGATACTGGGTTACCAGTCCGGAGCGAAGGATGAATGCTATATGCTGGTCGGGCTGGTAGTCGGGGATTAAAATCTTCACTCTGCCGGGGCGATAGTGGCCGTGGTGGAACACTTGCAACCCTCGTATGGGACGAGCCGTAACTATACACCGGTGCTGGCTCTCCAGACGGCGCCTCAGGTAGTGGGGGAGAGGTGCTCGGAACCGGATCTTCGAACAGTTGCGATGTATTTTGAATTAGGTCATCCATCCTCGTGTCCTGTGGGTTCATAGGATCAACGTTTTGCCAAGCATATAGGGGTACTAAGCACCTTGATATTTTGAACACTGAGTAGATCGCCACTCTTTGGGATGTCCTCTTCCCCGAATATCACAGTACCAAAGACGATTGCTAAATTTCTAGCGTCCATCTTGTTTTTCTCTGAGGATGCAGCGACGCGTGCAAGATGTTCTACAACAGCTCGAAGCGTTTCACGATGAATGGGTGGTAGCCTGCGAATTTTGGAGCGCATTTGAGCAACCGAACTATGGTCTCCTACTACCGCACAATGTAAGTAGCGTCGATAATTCTTTATAAAGATCACTTTACCTCGACTTTCCACGTGCTCAGTACGGTCCGAGAGAGGATATTTGAACAGCGGCTCTGGAAGTTCGCGTAGATATAACTAAGGAATGAACGAGGTCAAAGGTTTGCGATACCACGTGCACGGAGCTCACCTTCAGAAGTGAGGAAACAGCGTACACGTCATCAGTTAATCGGTTAAATTTAAAAGCAGATTCATTTCGTTCTATCTTGTGCTGCAACTGTGCCCATGTCAGTCCGATTTCACTGAGAGTGCGTAAGACCTACATCTTGTACAATGGCATGGCGCCCTGATACCTGTGAAGTGTTGGGTCAAAAAATACATACATCAAAACCAGACGAAAGAACATCTTACACGGTAAATACCCTCTGATTCCAAACCTCTCTCATCCACTTCTTGTATACAGATTCGGACTATCTTGGGGATCTCAGTTTCTCCGAGACCTCGAGAAGTCGCATAGTCCACCAGACTGACACCAAAAATTAGATCGCTACACTCGCCAACGTTATAGTTATAATAGAAAATGGGCCTCGGAATCAGGAGAGCCAAAACACGTGGAATATGGGTCGCAATGAGGGATACGTCTTTTTCGGGTAATATTTTTGTAACCATTGATCTTCCGTGTTCGGAGAGTTGTGTCTGTGTCACGGTAGTCGCGCTATAAGTCAGTGAGCATCACACCCTATAATCGGAAGAAAGTAAGCGAACATCATGTTGTCAATGTACTTTTCTAGTACAGTTTTGATGGTACTTGAATAGTCACGAATAAAACCCTCCAGGCTCTTGAATCCAGTCAGAGGGTAGAAAAATAGGGATACAGCTTCATACCATATATGCGCCCTCCAGTATCTTCGTCCGGCGGAGCCGAAGAGTTTCTAGCCAGTGAACCCCTTTGCGGTACTCTTTGTCTGAACCAAGCTTAAGCAAACAAGACGAACGAAGAACTGGTCAGAGACAACACTGACCCGCCTCATCAGCTTCGCGTTTTGCGCGGACCGCACGAAGCGCATTGTTTTCAGAACGTACGCCCAGCGTCTCTTTGACTGTGGAACCCTTATCCAGGAACGTCATTAATTGATTGAGTTGTTTCTTACCTGTGAATAGTCAGCCTCAGGTGCGTGGATGAGATAATATTGGCCCACCATGATGGGCGAACTCGGAAAACGTTGTGCCAGAAGTCGATGGAGATCGAGTACGCACCACGTGTGTGGTTCCAGAAGGTCGTCGATCAAGTGGCCGGAGAGGTTGAGGCGCAGTTACATTGGGTCTCAAGGGTAAGGCAGGATTCGAACGAGAGTTGGGCATGGAGGGCACACTGATTTCACCATGCAGCAGGCTTGAAGGAGGTTGCGACGGCGTGGAGGATGCTGCAAGTTTGTAATCCTAATACGAGTGAGTCAGACGAACGAGGTAGAAGCGAAAAACTTGCACCTCCACTTCTTGACATCTCTTAAGGTAAGTGCGCTTCAGTTTCGGCAAGGTGTTCTCTGCATAATCCGAATACGCAGTATGAGATTCTTTGAGGTCCTCTTTGATGCGTTTGCGTGTCCGCTCTTGAGTTTCCTAGTCCGAGAGCTTCGGTCAGCTGTGATAACCACTCGACGATTAAGAACGGAGGCACTTTGAGCGCCATCAGGTTGTTGACGGCGTCTACAGTGAGGGTTGCGAGGAATGCTTGTCTCGTCTGTGCTTCTGTGAAAAGGTAATTGATGGTGGGACATTGGAATGTAGGGGGGTGGACGAGCCTCTCTCTATGTTCTCCCTAACTTCATTCCACGCCAGGCGAGCTGTACTCATGTCTGTGCGATCATCCAGAAAGGCATCGATGGATTTGGTTTTTCGATGCAGCTTGAGCAGAGATTCGACGCTATCAAATACGCATGACCATTCTGAAAGGGGCGAATGAAAGATGAGCTCACTATACTTCTTCTATACGCTTCCTGACTCATTCGGAACATCTTGAGGGGTTCTATCACATTATTTGGGTGACAAGCACATACCTTTCCTGGAAAAAGTTGAGAAACGAGTCAGTGAGCACCTTGAGATGGTGTTCAAAGAGCGGCATAGGGCCAGACTGCAGAGAGGGCTCTGATATTGATGGCCGAGGTTGTACAACATAATCAAAGGGGTCTATCGGTGTCTGCGCGGCCATTGGAGTGGAAGCGATGATGGACCCGGCGCGCTTGCGATATCTTCAGGCTGAGACCAGCTCTCCAAACAGGTGAAAACAAAGTGCACATTTAGGACCCCGGCAACTCTGTTCCAACTACGCTACACTAGTTTACAACCGCAGCTTCTTTTCCATCTCCGAGTGGAGGCTCTGGGGCATCCCTTGCTCCATTCCTGTCGGGCCAAGTCAGTAACATCGACCCCTGTCATGACTGCAGACCCACCGAGGAATAAATCTTGAGGATCCAGGGTCTCGTCCCGACCCATCAAGATATCAAGGTGGATGTTGGTGCGCCCCATGCCTGGCATGTGCGGATTCTGCAAACGCGTCGGGCCATCAGCACAGCAATAATGTCATTGATCAAGTGGCTTTACAGCAGCGACGATCCTGCGTTCCATCAACAGACGCGCTGGTACGTGCACCCCATATAGATTACGCAGCATGGTCAGTTTGAGGTTGTCCTGAGTCTCTTCCCACTAGGTGGACTGTACTCAGCAGCGGGATCAGGAACGAGCCGGTGGCTGCTTACGCGCGAGAGACGATTCTCGATGTCGCCTCTTGATTTCGTTTCGGCGGCGATACTCCGAGGTCCGTACTGGAGGGTGTCATGGAGCCCGAGACTGTTGGCCTTGGCGGTGATGGAGGCCGACTTTTGTTCTGCGGGTGGTACTAGACGAAAGGAGGATTCCTGCGCATAATATGTGAGGGAGTGCTACGTGGAGGAGGAGGAGGGACTCACCATGGTAGTGGTAGGAAAGTGACGCGTACCTTGCACAAGATCGCGTGACACGATCGTGACTGAGCTGTGACAATTCCCCCACATCGAGCTCCATGTAAGTTAAGTGTAGCCCAGCTATTAGTTGGCAGCAGCGAGCGCATATAAAGTCCTTGACGTCTGTCCCTGCTCGCTTTCTTCCTTTCCCTCTTCCCTCTCTCTACCTCGACTCGATCAACCTCCTGTCCCGTATACAAAGCAAGACTTGACATGTCTACCACCGGTAGGCATCCACGCTCCTCCAGCATCCCAGTCCGGGCTGCAGTCCCTTCTTCACCCGCTCGACACATCGAATCCGTAATATCCATACCCTTTTCCACGAGCCCAACCCAGTCTCGCTCCCGCATGGCCGGCTATGCATGGCCTCCACGTACGCCCTCCGGAACTATAGGCATCCCACACGGCGTCCGTGGAAGTAGTTCAATCACCTCCAGCCCCCCCACGCGGCCCACCTCCCGTTCTTTCACACATCCCTCGCTTCTGTCCGGTCGGAGCAGCAGTAGTGCATCTCCATACACCGTATACGAACCTCGTGTGATCAGGGCCGACTCGACTCGCATGACCGACACTATGTGCCCCCACAGTACATCTACCTCCCCAACTCGTACAAGGCGACCGAGCTCTACTAGCGTTAGGGCGCGTAGCGCCCAACGACCTTCCATCGCGCATGTTCCCGTTGCCCCAGAAACTACTCCGTTTCCCCGTCCGGCGTATCTGGAACACTCCGCGCTACGACATCTATTACAGACAGAACCATCGCCACTGAACCCTTCTTACAAAACAGAACCGATCATGAGACCAGATTCCGTAGGTGGAAGACGAGTGCAGCGGTCCCCGTCATACGATAGCGACGAAGATGACGAGAGCCCTCCCCGCGAGGTTCGAAAAAGCCCTCCGACACCTATGACCGCACCGTCCCCAACCTTGTTGTTGCCCGCGCGTTGGTGCGATGAATACCGAAGCCCGCAGTTGAGCGTGTGTGGTGATGGCCGGGAACTTATATATCAAGGTAAGGTGCTATCAGGTCTTTACTTAATTCTCTGTGTTTGACCTGGCTCAGGAGCATCCGCAAGCATCGACAAAGATGCAGCCGCGGCGCGTACCACTGTCCCGGTGCCACCCGCTTGCGGGATATTTTACTACGAAGTAGAGATCACCAGCAAAGCTTCAAAGAGGTGTGCCCGTAGCCATCTTTATCGTGTGCTCATTCTGATACTGGTCCCACTTAGCCGGATAAGCATTGGGTTTGCTATTTCCTTGATAACCGGTTTGCACCTAATGATACCTAATACCACAGCTTCATCGGTCGTGATGTCAAATTATCACGCCTCCCAGGATGGGAGAAGAACTCTTGGGGATATCACGGAGAGGGCGGTACCATATGTTCCGGTGAAAAGAGCGGTTTACCTTTTGGCACCACTTTTGGAGGTATGTGGGGTACTAACTTGTGTAGAAAGTCTGACCCTAGTTGCTCCTAGTGGGTGATATTATCGGTTGCGGTATTGATTTCGCCCAAAACAAGGTATTCTACACCAAGAATGGTTCTTTTCTTGGTATGTCCAATCCCGAGCCCGCTTGTTGTCGCGATCAATGGAGATTCTCAGGCACGGTATTTGAAAACGTTGGAAAGGACTGTGACGTTTTCCCTGCTGTTGGCCTATATTACACGAACGAATCTATTATTGCCAACTTTGGGCAAGAGACTTTCAAATACGATATAGAAGACCACGTGTTTCAACAACGCAACCATACTTGGGCCAAGATTCTCTCTACCCCCTTGACATGGCCTCCGGAGAGGCTCCGGTCACATGACGTGCATGCACCTGTTAATTCCGTTGCCGACTCAAGCGACAAGATCCCATTCAATGAGCTTGTCTTGTCTTATCTTTCGCATCACGGCTATGCGCGTACAGCACGTGCGTTCGAGTCCCAGTGCTTAGCGCGTGGCGGGCTTTCAGCCCGTACGACATCTGGACCGGGGCACACGACAATCGCACCTACATCCGCGGACGACTATGTCATGGACATGGACATTGGCGATGGGTCAACTGTTTTAACTCCGATTCCGGCTGATGATATTGAGCTCCGCACTCGCATTATTCAGTCCGTGGTCGCAGGGGACGTGGATACCGCATTAACGGCGACACGCAAGCATTTTCCGTTGGCACTCCAGGCGGATGCGGGGCTCATGTTATTTAAACTTCGATGCAGGAAATTTGTCGAGCTCGTGCTGGAGGCGGCGGAATTAAAGAAGAAGATGGCAGCGGAGGAGAATGAGATGAATGTCGAGGGTTGTGGACCCGTTTCCCGATCTGTGTCTGGATCGATCTTGGAGTCTGTGAGCGAGGACACGGTGGGTAGTGACGGAGAAGTGATGGTAGATGGAGTGGGCATGGACATTGATGGCGAAACAGAAGTGCATGCGATGAATCCGCACACGGAGAGAATTATACTCACGAGCACTGCACCGATTGCTATTGGACCAAGTCGCAAGCCGTCTGTGGTCTCGCTATCCTCCACAAGCAGCTGGGCAGGCGCAACGGCTGCCCACTATGGGTCTGCCCTTGAGAGGGCAGTAATTTATGGCCAGGAGTTGGAGTCTGATTACAAGAATCGCCCGGAAGTTCGTGCGATATTCAAGCGGACGTCGGTGATCATGGCTTATGATGATCCATTGGAGGCTGGGGGAGATGCGGCTGAAGTCGCGGGGCAGGCTGCGAGGGTAGCTCTTGCGACGGAACTCAATCAAGCTATTTTGCGTAAGTGGAAAGCGTGCAAGTCTGCGAGGAGAACTGATGATTTGTTCAGAATCGCAAGGACGTCCAGCGCACCCATTGCTTGATCGGCTGTATCGGCATACGGCGGTATGCCTTACGCAACTCGCGTTGATGGGAAATGGTTCTGCAGCTTTTGCTGACATGGCCAAGGAATTTCTGGATGCTTGATGGTGCTTGGTATCTTTTAGTGGGCAATCTGTAATGAAGATGAAATAGCAGGGTGAACACTTGATGTAATGTACTGTGTATCATGTATGTACCATAATAAATTACGTTAGGATGAGACCCCACTCATTTATGACAGACGAAGTTCTGAGGCCTGCATCTTAGACATGGGGAAGTGAAGTGATTGCAGTATGAGCTGTATAATAAGGATACAGGGATGAGCACAGGGGTAGACGGACGAAAAGGACAGTGAGAGTGATGCGGGTCCTTGCGAGTATACGTTGCAAAATTGACAGTATGAGTGCTATGCGACAGTAAAGGATTCCCCGCATCCACAAGCGTCCTTTATATTAGGATTATTGAACACAAACTTGGAGCTGTCGGACGATGAGCATGTTTTGTTAAGAACAAGGAATCGCTATTACCTCAGCGCGTCCTCCTTCCAATCCATCTCGCTGCCGATGATGGAAAATAGTGCTTTACTGTCTATGAGTACTCGTACGCCGTCCTGCTCTACGACCTCGTCAAATTTGCCGGGCTTGTCGACGTATTCTAGATGGTAAGCAAGGCCAGCACACCCCTTATTTCGGACCCCGATTCGTATAAGCTGGGGCGCCGGGCCATTCAGAAGCGCACGAAGTCGCAATACGGCTTCGGGTGTCTGCATGGGGAAGTAATGATCAACGGGGCGAAGATGGAATGGGTAGGAGACACACGATGGAGAGCGCAGCCTTGGTGGAACGGATGGTCGGTCTCGGGCGTGGTGCTTTGGGGACGGGCGGTGGGCGTGCGGCGACCTGTGGGGAAGCAGCGTCTGCAGAGACGGGTTCGCCGGTAGGTACGACGACGGGAGGTGGGTCTGTGAAGTGTGGGGTGTGTCGGTGTGAGGGCTGCTGAGTGCGGCCTGGTATTGGCGTTGGCCCGGAGAGTGCGGACATCATCGCACGGCGTTGTGAGGTGATGCGACGAGCGAGTGCGAGGGAGAGGCTCATCATGGAGGGGGAATGGAATCAGACCGGGTGTGTGCGGTCGAGGATATTAGTTGGGGATGACTAAGCATAGCACCAGACATATCGACCAACGACGATTGGCTGGCTTGCACTCGCTCCACCACTCGACGCTGCCTATTCCGGTGTCCATTTGGTGCGAGAACGTCCGTGGATTCGTAAGACATCCTTCGCTAAATAAGGAGCTCTGTCAGCTGGCTTCACGGGCCCTGAGGCGCCCAAAACATGGAGCGACCGAGCGACTCGGCGACCACGCGGGACGATTAGCATACTAGCTGAGACTGCGCCCGGATCATTGTCGGCGTTTGCGATTTGCATTTCTTGACGAAGGTGTCGAGTATTCTGCTTACGTACGATAGTATCCCTCGTCCCACCGTCATGTCGACCGTCCTCGCGACACAGGTCAGAAAGCACACCACCGCACGACCCACGCGAGCCGCCGGTCGCTACTGGAAAGGAAAGGCACCCAAGGGCCTCGCGGAGGTTCCATCAGACTCTGATGAGGAAGAAGAACAAGTACAACAAGAGGGCGACGTCCCCATCGGCGGTGAGGAGGACCTCGTGAAGCAGGACGAGGGCGAGGATGAGGACGAGGATGAGTCGTTGCCAACACGGTCCACCCAGGCGAAATCTGCGCGCGCACTCAATGTCTCACTCAAGGACGTCAGCATCTCGAGAGACGGTAAAGTCATCGTGGCAGGCCGTGACGAGTCCGGCAGAACACTCGTGGAGCAAGGTACGGTCCGAAATGTCATCCCGATCGTTTACTCTCAATATCATACATAGATGAGTCCGAAGAGCTTGAAGAGGAAGAAGCTCAGGCAGAGGAGGAGGAAGACGAGGAAGAGGTGGGTGTCCGTGCATACTCTTGTTTATAGCTAACCGTGCCACTTAGTCCAGCGAAGAGGAGTCCGAGTCTGAAGAAGAAAAGAAGCCCAAGTTAATCTTCCGACCTGTATTTGTCCCCAAGTACACTACTATTTGTTTCATCGCTTTCTCGTTAACACTGTGTGTGCTGTAGACGCGGACGCGCGACCATAGCAGAGAGGGATACAATTACTCAAGAAGCGGAAGAGGCACAACGACAAAAAGAACTCGCCGCTGAACAGCGCAAGAAGGAGAGCCATGATCTAGTTGCTGAGAGCATCAGAAGGGAGCTGGCAGAGAGTGCGTATATCTTCCTTGAATGGTCGTTCGGTCACTAACAATGTGTGCAGAGGAGAAGGAAGAGATAATCCCCGACGTCGATGATACCGACGGGCTCGACCCCGAAGGAGATTTTGAGGCATGGAGGCTAAGAGAGCTCGCGAGAATCAAAAAAGAGAAAGAGGAGGAACTTCGGCGTGAACAGGAGCGAGAGGAGGTTGAACGGCGGCGTGCACTTCCCGAGGACCAACGACTGAAGGAAGATCTGGAACATGCCAATAAACTCAGAGCGGAAAAACCCAAGGGCCAGCAAAGGTTCCTTCAAAAGTATTGGCATAAAGGAGCTTTCCATCAGGTGAGTAATTGCAAATGTGTCACAACAATTTATCGACCATCCACAGGATGACGAGGTCCTTAAAAGGCATGACTATACCGAAGCCACTGAATCCACCGTCGACGTCTCGTTTTTACCAAAAGTGATGCAGGTCAAGAACTTTGGAAAGCGCAGTAGAACCAAATATACGCATCTTCTGGATCAGGATACTACTGCGGGAACCGGCGGGTTTGGAGGGGCAGGTCCTGTCAAATCAGGTGGACAATCTACGGAAGCTGGGGGATGCTTCCTGTGTGGGGGCCCGCATCTAAAGAAGGGTGAGTCACACGCTTGTCATGCCTATTCTTCTGCTCAGGGACTTGTCTAGACTGCCCTCAAAACACGGGTGTCCCTCCCGCCCGAAGACCCCCGGCGACATGGGGCCAGGGTGGCAAGGATTCTTGGCGCGATAGGGAGGAGATGGGAGGTCGAGGTGAGCGTTATCGGCGGTCACCCAATCGGGATAGACCGCCGCGCCAAGATACCGAACGTGAGGAGCGGAGGGACCGTGGCTACCGTGACTCTGGGAACAGACCACGACCACGACCACGCTCCCGGTCGCCGTATCGAGACAAGCGGATGGGTTATGAGGGAGACGACTACAGAGACAAGCGACGTCGTGTAGATTATTAGGTGACCCTTGTATGGCAAGTCGCTGATCACCTATTTCGATACGTCGCTCACACGTTGTGCTATGTGTCATGTTGCGCCCATCTCCTTATCGACAAAATCACCTTTTCTGTATGCTATAAGACTCTGATGAACGACCCAGCTGGCTTCCCCCGACATTCGTTACAACCAAACACGGTGAGCCATCCACAGATCCTTTTTCTCCGTGTCAAACGATCCTCCCATGACTAGTACCAATGGAACTCTTCATGAAAGGCATACCCGTTGTGGCGTCAGAGGACGATGTCAAGATCGATCTCGCAAAAATACTGCACAAACCTCCCTTCCCACTCGACCCCGTGCTCAATTTCGATCTATTTCTTTTCAAAAGGATTAACCCACGATTCAGAGGAAAAACCGGTATTTTGACGCTTCCTGACGAGGACGCAGGGCGCACCTTTCTCAACACCTATGGCCAGACCGGTGTGCGGGTCAAAGGTGCCATTGTCCTGTTCACCCTCAGCAAAAATCCAGTGGACAACGGGAGGGTGGTGAGGCTCAAATCCACGTCTTGGAGAGACCCAGAGCGACTTAGGCAAGAGATGGAGAGACGCATCCGCGAGGGGAGATCTCTTTCTCTCAAATCATTCGCTTTTGGGCGCTTCCTCTCCGACGGCATCTTCTCTTCCGAATTCACCGCCGCAGGAGAAGCTGACATTGCATGCGACCTGGACCGCCGTCGAGTGCGCTTTACGTTTCGCAAACAGACTCAGCCCTTGAACACAGACGACGACCTTATCACACTCTTCCACGAGATGTCCACCTCGCAACCAAGCTCGGTCGTTACTTATTCGCCCCATATAATCAGAGCGATCGTTGAGAGTGGTGCAACGGAGGAACCTATCCTTTTTATCAGAGCCGACGCTTTCCCGTCCTTTGCTGTGGAGACAGTCTCCGTCATCAATGATCGCGTTGATAGTCGACGCTCGCAAGGGCTCATACCCGAGGTTCCAATGCCGTCAGGCTGTACCAGTCTGATGGTCAAGTTTACCCTGGACAGTGACAAGAACGCTTTTATCCATGCGGCGCGATATAGACTTAACCTTCAGTACCACCGTAAACGGGAGGCTATAGACGTCCATGAGGATCTGACAGCGCGTCTCGCTTCGCCCGCGTCGCTCGAGTTTCTCTCCAGCCTACCCTTTGAGCTTGCGTTTGAAGTGGAAAAGGCTGTTTTAAACTCGACGATTAGGGCTGTTGATGCGTTTACCTTGATGAGTCCGTTAGAAACCCTTTACGGGACTCACAACGACGCAGCGGTAGCCATGTTTCGACGGTTTATCTCTCTGCTGGAAGATAACAGGGGGGAAGAGCATCTGGGACGTCGATGTCGATCCCGGCGTCATCAGATGCCTGCATTACTGGAGGGTCGTCTCAAGCATGCAGTCGATCTCTACCTCGAAGAACAGTTACGTCCAAAGGGACGGTTTGCTTTACTCGGTCTTCCCGGTCCTGATGTCTCTTATACCTATCATCTCATCCTCACCCCGACACGTCGCATTCTCGAAGGACCCACCGCAGACCAGTCAAACAGTGTCTTGCGCCGATTCCATCATAACGAGTGCTTTTTGCGCGTCTCATTTCAAGATGAAAATGGATCCAAGCTCCGGCGAGATCTGGAGACGTCGATCACGGAAATACTTAACAGACGGTATCGATCCGTTCTGCTAGAAGGATGTCTGGTTGCCGGAAGACGCTACCAGCTGTTGGGATACTCCATGAGCGGCCTCAAACAACATACGCTTTGGTTTGTCACCCCATTCCTTGATGAAGGTAAAAGGATGGACGCGAGGACGATCAGGGATAGCCTGGTGAAGACTGTTCGCATTCTGGTCGTTGACTTTGCTGACGTCCAACTTTGCAGGGCGACTTTTCGCGCCAGTCACATCAACCAGCCAGGCTCGGGGCGCGTTGGTCGCAGGCGTTCTCAGCGACTGAAGCATCGATCACCCTCGAGCCAGAAGAAATCGTCATAATCGATGACATCAAATCCCCAACAGGCAAGGTGATGACGGACGGATGCAGCCCGATATCGCTGGAGCTGGCGCGCGAAATCTGGAGAGCAAACCAAAAGTTGAAGAAACGTCCCGTGCGGGGCGCCGTACCCTCCGCTTTCCAGTACCGTCTCTCTGGCGCCAAGGGTATGGTCGTACAGGATCCCACGCTGTCGGGCAAAGTCGTGTGTCTACGGCCGTCCCAAGTCAAATTCGATGCGCCCGAAAACCGCACGTTCGACATCCAGTCCACCTCCCTCCGACCCAAGGCGATGTTTTTGAACCGGCCGCTCATCGTGCTGCTGGAATATCTCGGATCAAGTGCTGATCGCATTTTCGAGCTGCAGACTCGGTCGATCAGCGAAGCCCAAGCGGTCCGAAAGTCCTTCCTGGATGCATCCAGGGTGTTCCAGCAGCATGGGTTGGGCGCGTCGTTTCACCTACCATCACTTTTACGAAACCTAGCCTCGATATTAGAATTGAAGATATATGACGAGTTCCAGCCAGAGGGCACGTTGTACAACGACGTGATTGCCAAAGCGCTGCACTGCGCGGAGACCCACATTCTGCGCGAGCTCAAGTACCGTGCTCATATTGCCGTTCCTGACTCGTTCACGCTGCTTGGTGTGTCGGACGAGTGGGACTGCCTTGCAGAAGGAGAGATCTTCGCTTCGGTTTACGACGAGAAGAAAAAGTTGTACAAGGAAATCACAGGTCCGGTTGCTATCACACGAAGCCCTCAAATACACCCAGGCGACGTGCAGCGGGTGACTGCGGTGAGGAGGAAAGAATTAGAGCATTTGACCAACGTTGTCGTGTTCTCATGCAGGTAGAGTGTCTAGTTCGAAGCGGATCGAACTGCAGGTTGGTTGACATGAAATGATAGGGGAAATCGATCGTTATCTTCATGCCTCGGAGGAGGAGATCTGGACGGAGACGATTTTAATCTGATCCTTGATGTCAGTCTCTTTTTTTTTTGTGGCCACAATGTTTCGCTCAACATCACGTAGGAGAAACTCATTCCCCCTGCAAATGCTACCCCGGGTGAATATATCTCACTCCCCATCAAGCAGACTGAACGCCCTTGTGGGATCGCGGACGTCGTTGACTTCATGATTAACTTCGTGAGTGCATGACGTCATACGACCTAGCATGTTCCTATGCTCATCGTACGTTAGATTGAAGCGGACACAGTCGGCCAAATTGCCATTTCGCATCTTCGCTTTGCCGATCGTGAAGACCCATCTTGTAACGAATGCATCAGGCTTGCAGAGCTGGCCTCGCAAGCTGTCGATTTCCAGAAGACAGGAACGCCGGTGCAATACGAGAACCTCCCCAAACACCGCGCAAAGGAGAGGCCCGACTTTCTTGCTCGAGAGGGGGCTGATTTGCAGTCTGATATGTACTATCCCAGCAAAAAACTGCTTGGAAGATTGTACCGTCGGGTGCCAGTCATGGACTGGATGCCGGACGAGTGGAATGGTTCTAGCACGCCGTCTGGAGGAGAGGTGATCGAAGACGCTCTGGGTGAGGCTGGGTTGTACTGGCTTGGGTTGAGCCTGGACGAACCCTCTGCTGAATTGCAAGAGGAGATGAATTATCTCTTGGAAGGCTATTGCGATCAGTTATTGTCGATTGCAACGTTGCATACGATATCAAAGAACAAGGACGTTTACGTCACCGAGTCTGAGCTGGTGAGTGGGACGATCATGGCCAACTGGTCCGACCACCATCGGCGAAGGGAGGCAGTGGGTGCGATGAATCTGCAGGTGGGTTGTGTATTTTGAGTGGAAGAAGTGACACTGATGTGGGACAGACGCATGATTTGGTGCGTGCGGTGAGAGCGGAGATGTTGTGTGGAGACCTGACCGGGCACGAAGACGAGCAACTGGAATATGATTCGGACGATGACTACACATACCAGGAGACGGAGAGCGACTTTTACCGCGAGTCGCGTCACGTTGCGGAAACGTTCAAGCGGGCGTGGGCAGCGTGGTGTTGCGCAGAGAGTGCTCTGAGAGATAATCCGCAATCGTACGGGCCGCAGAGCTTTGGGCTGATTGCGCTGGGGCGCATGCTGGAGTTGGTGAAAGCGGCAAAGCAATTGGTGTAACATAAACTTCTGCTTCGTTTACAGAGGATATAATCATGTCAGATCGCGCAACGTGGGGACAGAGGCCGTAATCGATGTGATTTCAAAAAGGGAGATGTAACCGAATGGGGAAATTGGGATATGCATGCCTGCCTCGATGTGACATGGTCGAGGGTACGCACTCTCTGCAGAGCACGCTGATATAAAGGCCTTGAATCCGAAATGTAGGCGCGTCGCCATCTCTCCCTCTCCCCCCTCTCATGCGCCCATTCGACTTCACCGCTCCCCCCGCTTTTGACGCGCCTCTCGTCCCCGACGACTGGCCCGTCTTTGACGCCGTTTACTTTTGCTCCCTGTCCCCACTGTCCTCGGAAGACCTGACACCCTCCCCGCCCGACAAGTCCGACGCGCTCCCTTCCGCCGCAACCCTCGCGTCCATGCCCATCCCCCCATCCCGCGCCTCCCCACGCAACAAAAACCCGAACCACATCCCCCGTCCCCGGAACGCGTTCATGCTCTTCCGTTCCGCCTTTGCCGCCGCGCAAAAGATAAGTGCCAAGATCGAACACGACAATCGGAACATCACCCGCATCATCGCACACTGCTGGAATCGTCTGTCCGACTCGGAAAAGCAGGTCTGGCGTGACAAGGCGGCCGCTGAAAAAGTTCAGCATGCTGCCCGGTATCCTAATTACCGGTTCAACCCCGTCGCGCGGACCAATAGGCCTATCAAGCGCAACGTGCGCAGGAACGGTGTCGAGGATATTCAGCGGTGTGAAAAGCTTGCGGAGTTGGTCATGGCTGGCAAGTGTGGCCAAGAGCTCGAGAGCGAAATCAACAAGATCGACGATGAGCGTCGTGTCGCGCAGCATCCCGTTGGCACTGATCTGGACGTGTTGATCAGCCCTGATCAGGGCTGGACCGATCTGTGCCAAGTTGAGGGTACCGGCGTTGCCCCGTTTTGCAGCCCCTTGCAGCCCTCCAACCAAGTATCCGACGGTATGCCACAGGTGAGTCGTTAAAATGGTCATTGTAGGGCCCTTGTTCAATGCAACCCGTTTTCTAGACGTCCGTGCCCGTCGAACCACAGACGTTCTACCCCATGGACCCAGAGTTGCGGTCCTTGTTTAATCTTGCGCGTTCCCAGTATCAGCAGCTTAACGTGAGCGACAACGTGTCTTTCCAGACAACTGTCCTGCCCCTTGATCACTATCCCGCTACGGATGTCGTCCCCGCTGAGCCAGAACAGGCGATCCTGGACTATCGTCTGTTTTCGTGGAATCAATCAGACAGCTCCTCATACTATGATTGTTAGCGGACGTTTTGACTTATTGATTCAGTTTATTCGTGTTCCCACAAAAGTTAATCTACTTGCTGTATCTGTCCCAATGTATTATCTAGTACCCCGCTTGCTTACCAATTCTTCGAAAGCTACCACGCCCAGTTTTCCCAAGAGTGTTGCACACCCGACGACCTTGGCGCCTGCACAATGCATACGCGCGACCGCCTCGGGAGAGGTGACGCCGCCCGCACCGATGATGACGATATCTCGCAGGGCCGGATCTTGGGACTCTGCCAATAGCTTCGAGAACGCATACACGTTGCCGAGCGACAATGCATGTATCGCTTCGCCGGCAAGGCCCCCGACGCCCGGCCCTGCCAATATCTCCGACTCGATCTGGCCTGGGAACGCGATACTATTCCCAAGCGTATTGGTGCATGTCAAAAACGCAAACGGATTGACCGACCCCTCGGGATCGACGCGCGAGTACGTGCCCAGCACCCGAACCACGTCTGTAATGTGCGCGGCAACGACGTACGGCGGAAGCTTGATCCCGATAGCCAGATCGCGATCCGACCCCCAAAAGCACTCTGCGAGGACGTCGAGCAGCGGTGCGAGCGCGGCGGTATCGTACGCGGGTGGTGGGCGCCCGGGAATGTTGGGGCAGCTGGTGTTGAGTTCGACGGCGATGCGGGATGTCCATCCTGGCTGGGCGGTGCGGAGGTCCTGGATGGCGTCGATCATGACGCGTAGATCGGACGCTCGAGAGGCGGTGATGCTGATGATGAAGGGTTTGGACGAGTCGGGGCGTGCGAGGAGGGTGCGGACACAGCCTGCTGGGCCGACGTAGCTGGAGAGGGGGTGTGGGGAGTACCCATAGGTGTTGAGAGAGGAGAGAGAGTCCTTGAGAAAGACGACCGTGTGGGAGGCGTCCTCGTCAAAACCCTCGAGGGTGGCCGTCCGAGTGGTGACTGCGCCGGTGTGGGGGCAGTCAAACAAGGCTTCGAGTTGGGAGTGGTGCGAGGCCCATGCACACGAGGTGTTTATGAGGGGTGGTGCGATGTTGATGGTACGGATGGAGACCATGGCAGAGACAGTGGGTGCTCAAGATACGGTTCTCGAGAGATAAGATAAGATGGGTCTATGATAATGTGCGATAAGACTTGACGCTTGCCAGCGAGGGAGCAACGACGACGCTCAGTGTTCGTACAACTCGCCGCAGGAACGGAGCAATGCGGGAGAGCACTGGTACAAGAGTAAATTCAGTCATCAAAGTTATTCACAAAGTGAAAAAGTGCGAGTAATCGTAAAAAGGAAACAGCAAAGAGGAATAGCATTGCGCGACAAACGGCGATTGAAACAAGGAAAGAACAAAGTCGAACTAGACACCGAAATGCACATACAGAATTCGTTGATCAAACGATAGACCCTGCAGCTCCCTCATCGTGTCATGCAGCGCGTACGCCGCACGGGTATGGTCCAGACGACCCGACTCGTCTATCATCTTCTCGTAAAACTTGGACGTGATCTTGACAGTCTGTCCGTCGTCCACCGCCCACATCGTCCCAATCACCGAACGAAACCCTGCAAACTGCATTGCCGACGCGAGATGGATCATCTCGTCCAAACAGTCTTCGTCTCCGACCGTCGTGTGACAAGCGGACAGATATGCAAACTCTGCCTTCTTTCAAGTCGCAATGAAGGAGACGTTCCACCGTCAGCTTTCCGTCGTAAAGACCAAAGGCAGACTCGAAAGGTTCTTTCTTGTTCGGTAGACCGTGGCATGCAAGGTGAACCCATTCGGTCTGCTCGAACGCCTCCATCACCTGAGCAATGCAAGATTCTGATCCCTCCATACGTGTGAACACGGCACGACCGTTGACTCGTTCTCCAATCGCTGAAAGTTCCTCGGCTATTGAATGAAGCTCGCTCTCCCCCGCAGCTTTCGCTTGTCCGATCCCAACAAAATGTTTCGCTTCAGCCAGAGACCTCGACGGCTGACACTCGACACTCTCTAGCATGAACGAGCGCCGCGAGCGAGGATGTGTATGATGAGACGTAGTAGTCGGAAACCCTGGGTTGACCCGTCCTATACATGCCTGCAGCGTGCAAAGGAACGACAGAAAACTCAGCCGTGGGGCACCACCAGATACGCGACTGCAAAGGATGGTTTGTCTTGAGGACATCGACGATTGAGGAAACAACCTTCTTCCAGAGTTCCCGCATGACAGCTGCGAAATACTTGCCCATGTCGATGATTTTTGTCTGCTTCGTCAACCTATGCAGCTCCGAAGTCATCGCACGAGCTTCATCCCTCGATATGTCCAACGGGATGTGAACCGCATCCTGATCAAAGAAGACAACGAGTGCGTCACAGCCGTACTTGCTCGCATTCACGATCATAACAGGACCATGAATGGCAGCTTTCTGGAGGTGTGGGAAGAGCGGTGGTAGGAGGAAATGAGAGAAATCCGGTAACCTGCAAATGTCCGATACGACCCTCTGTAGTTCCACATTTAAGTGACAAACATGGTCGTGTTGATCTGAGCTGGATGATTGGAGAGTTTTGCGGATGTCTGATATCAACTGTAAAAATCTGTCCGCAAGGTTCTTTCCTTCTGGTCCGGATTCTATGACTTCGTCGACAGAGGAACGAAGTCGACCTAGCTGGCTCAGAAACACACCCCGGCCCCGTTCCAAAAGCTCGACAGCTTTCGTAAGCAACTGGTTCCGGATAGCAGCAGAAAAGGCGTCTTGTGCGAGCGATGATGATTTGACGATGTTCAGATGACGAGACAGTGATGGCAAAGCCGCCAGATGATGGATGAGGAGTCGAAAGTACGTCTCGTATGCGACGACTGTCGTGGGATGCTTGAAATCTTCGGCTGCGCTTATCCAATCTTTAGCCGCGGACAGATCATCGGACAAAACTGGCTGAAAGATATCGATATCTGCAAGCTTGATATACACGTCGAACATTAATGCCGAATTGTAACGAGACTGTTCTAAGCGTGTGAATCAAGCACGATGTGTTCTTGCAAGATTTTGCAGCAAGAGTGATCGAAGGGGATGGCCTAGTGGACAAAGCTTGACTGCTTCCTTATTAAGCACGATCGCCTCGTCGAGGTCATCTGGGTTTCCAAGCTTCCGGTACCGGGCGCAGAGATTAAACGGAAGGCCGATCAACGAAGATGAGCAAAGAGGGTACCCTCGCAGGCGAAGATCGAGTGCTTGTCGTTTCAGCCCAATTGCCTCGTCCAGATCATCCATATTTCCAAGTGCCAGGTACCGTGTGTGGAAACGATTCGAAAGGTTATTCAACGAAGATGAGCGGAGAGTGTGCCCTTTTGGGCGAAAATCGAGTGCTTCATGATCCAACACAATCGCCTGATCCAAATCATCCATTCCACCAAGCTTATCGTACCGGTATTTCAGACCAACTGCTAGGTTATTCAATGAACATGAACGGCGAAGGTGCCCTTGTGGACAAAGAGCCAGTGAGTCCCGATGAAAGGAAATACTAGCATCCAAGTCCTCCAAGGCACCAAGCTTTCTATACCGGTTTCTGAGATAATTGCCAAGATTATTCAGCGATATTGACCGGCCTTGGTGCCCCGGCGGACGAAGCACTAGTGACTCTCGCTCCAAAAAAATAGCTTTATCCAGATCATCTGTTGCCCCAAGTTGGTCATACCGAGTGGAAAGACGTTTCGCGAGACTGCCCAAAGACATATAGCGATCAGGGTGCCCCGTTGAACAAAGCTGCAAGGCAGCCCGATCGAGAAGAATCCCCTCTTCAATGTCCCTCATATCACCGAACTGTTCGTACCGATCCGAGAGACAAATTGAAAGCCATGTCAGAGAGCTCGCTCGCAGGGGGTGGTCGGGTGAGCAAAGTTCCAGAGCTTTACGAGCAAGGGCGACCGCCTCGTCGATGACATGACGCCCGCCCTCCTGCTTAAACTGGTCGCGAAGATATTTCGCCTCAGAAAACAGTCGTCTAACTGATAGACACATCATTCCACTGCTCTCCATGGCAACGAAAAAAGCGACGAGTACTTACTTTCTGAATCCATATGAGCTCGATTGACCAACGAGGAAGCGTACAGCGGATGGGGAGAGTACTGGGGGACGCAGTAGTAGCAGCGCAAGAGTGCAAGGGCAGAGGGCGTGCCGGGAGCGTGAAGGCCTGTTTAATACTAGCGGCCTCGTGCCAAGTGCGGAGTTGATGGACAAAGATGCATATGGAAAGCGTGTGCCCGGCCGGGATCACAATCGACCGGGCATTTGCAGTGTTCACAACGTCGATGCGACTAGCGTGATATATTCAATGGTTTTCACTCGAAATCAGCGGTTTGTATTCAATATTGATCACGACTCACGAATTTGGGTACACTAATCATTTTGGACGTCGAGTAAAAGAACAACGCGCACGTCCGGCGCCATCGTGCCCATTTCGTCACTTGAAATAATGTTAGAATGGTTCGGTAAAGGCAACACATACCATTTGTACTACGGAATTTTCCGCCTTCACCGTGGTGGATGCAGAAATAGATAGTTCAGTGCGATCTGCAGGTCGGTCTTCGTGAATGTGCCGTTGGAAGCAGAGCTCCAAATCGGGAAAAAAGATCGTACATATTCAAACTTATCGTTCTTTATAAAGGTATGGAAATCTACACCTAATAAACAGACATGAACGGCTACACATATGAAGTGTATGATGCAAAAAAAAAAAACACTCTACCTGTCTAAAAATCGTCACAACACACAACACCAGAAGAAAAGTTACAGACTTCGCTAGTCCGACATTGCAAAAAAATTGTTCTCGTTCGGTGCAAGGAACGCACCCGCTGAATCATACACCCGCAAACTCATTCAACACCTCGACCACGTCCTTGGGATCCAGCTTCCACTTCGCGTCCGTACCCTTCCGGCTCGTCGAAATCGCCTCCGCATGATCCATCTCGTTAAGGCGCCGCAACAGTCTCTCGTCGCCGCTCAGCGCGAACACTGCAACTGCTTCGTCATGTCCATGTACAACGTCCTCCCCCCACCCCATTCACTAACATCGTGACCATTCCTGATAGGAACACAGAGGCCGAACCTGGGATCGTTCCCGCGAGGCCACTTCGAGGTGACTACGCCGGACCGCCTGGATACAAGATCGCACCCACTGCCGTAGACCAGGAAATATTATTAGGCAGTACGAGGAACGAGTTGGCCTGATGATACGCAGGTCATATCGCTCCCCAAGACTGTCAAAAATGTGATTTGACGCCTTGGCAGCTTGACGACGCGCCCTTTGACGATCAGGGCAATCATCTGTAGCCCTAGCCAGAAACGCTACACGATTGATGCCTGACGTTCCTTGACAAACGAACCAGGTGTACGTTCGGTAAACTGGAATCTGAGTCAGTCCAAGAAAAGTAGTCGGTGTATATCGCTGTCTCAGAAGATGAACCCAATATTGAACGTCGGGTTCACGTCTATTCCATCACGCTAGCGTCTATGGCCCCACAAGAATCCGTCCCAGAAGTAGATTAGACCTACTTCTTCTCCCGCAGTGAGCTGATATCGAATCCTATTGGGAATACTCCGAGGTCAACAAAGTGCCGTTTGTTTGTACTGGTACCGGACCTCTCGACTTGAATACCCTTTGGGAGGGCCTCGAGTGCGAGTATATGACTGACTTTTTGTCTGAAATGTCTTGCATAGCTCGCGGTCTGGAAGCCAATAAGATCGGCTGCAAGTATACCGCGTAGGAGCGGTTCGCGGACAGAGAGACACCGAAATATTTCGGACGAAGGGAAGGCGACATGAAGGAAAAAGTCGATAGGAGCTTGCACGGAGAAGTGCTGGGAGGAACATAAGGTGATAGTTATTTACCCAAACTACGAAATTGGTTAAGACTATAAGACAAAATTAAGACGGAAACTAACTGTTGTCGCCTTCGCGGTAGTTTGCAATGATGATGTCCGCAAAACGTTTGTTGACCGTCATGTATTGTTTGAACGAGGCACTCTCGTAAGTGTTTAGTCTTGGGTGCATCTGGAACTTCATAGTGCAAACATGGCCAGAGGGGTTGTTCGTAATGCTACTTGGATCAGGACGACCTGTAACCACAACGTGTAAGAGATTTGCTGAGTTCCACATATTACCTTTCCCTGGAATTCGGGGACCTGAATGACGAAAGAATGAGGTCTTCTGATCGACACGGTCAGGGGCGACGAACCTGGTGACAAAATTTTGTCATAACAGCTTTCAAATTCTGAATCTGGAATCCAAACAGGGTCGCTGCTGCACAATTCACGCATTCTGCCATCGGTGGACATGTAGTTTTTAGGTCAGTCTGTCCTTGACACTATCAACGGCATTCTTCAGACCACCATTGCAATGCGAATTGGGAGCGGTATGCTAGGTAATGTAGCCTTTGCTCTTCGAAGAGGATAGCCGTCTCCGGGACGACGCGAAGAGAAATAAGACTGTTTTCATTGAAGCCGAGCGGTAGGTTGAACGCCTTTATGGGTGGTCTAAGAACTTGCGTGGCCGCAAAGAAAACCTAAAAGATCGGTCGAGACTAGGTACTGGCGAGGGCAATGAGAAGTCATGCGCGTCGGGACTTGCTCCGTTGGGAGAGGCATTGAGCCTTGGACTGGCGATACTGGCAAACTTGGAGAATGGGTTATTTGTAGCTTCGTTGGGGGGCATGGTAAGGAGGGCCGAGGCACGAGACTAGCGAAGGCTTGAGCCGAGCGAGCGGAAGTTCAATGAGGGACTACCTTGAGATCCTCTTCAAGGGTGGGTTGCCCGCCAACCTGGAGGCTTGGTGAAGGAGAGAGGGATTCGGGCGTGGTTCCGGGTCCTGTGCGTGGATGCTGGGCGTCGGAGGGTTAGACTCGCCAAGGACCGGGGTGGTGGGGAGGAAGAGGGACGCGGTGGTTGCGGAGGGTGAGGGACATGGTGGTGGTGGAGAGGAAAGGAGGACATGTCTTTCATTGGCAGTGAGCGGAAATGATTATACATAAGAAAATTGGCGGACGCTGACTGTTTAGGTGGACTATGATTCACTTACCTGGTACCAGTAGTGACCGCGAACGGGGCAGGCGGGTGGGGAAATTCGAATTCCACCAGCAATTTTATGTCCCCATATGTGCAGTACCACTCGCCGTTCACCATGCTCGAGGGCATTTGATTAGCAACACAAAACCGGGCTGATGAACCACAGTCGATCCTGGAGAAGTGGTTACGTAAGTTGTTCGCTTAGCATAATTGCATCCCGACTCTCACCAATCATGCCGCACGACTACGACATTTGTGAACAATTCTTGCTCCGAGTTGCTATGCTGTGATGAACAGTCCAGACGATGGAACAAGCAACCCAGAAATCGAACACTCCGAAAGTGAACAATCGACCTCGGACGCCCAAGTTCACACCCCCACAGATGCAAATGTCGACGGCGTCAGACCTTCCGTACGTGCATCGAGTCTCGTTGGCATGCATACAATTTACTCTCTGTCACAGGCGCCTCGTTCGAAACATACGGACAGCAGACGATATCTCGAGTACAGGAGTGTTACAACGGGAATGGGACATTCGTCTCAAAGATCAGGAATCCATTTTTCACGATGATTTGCGCGACGCCTCTGGTATCGGCAAAAGGAAAAGGAAGAAGAGCCACGTTCTCTCTGATTAGCCAGCTTTACCGTTGCCCTCGTAACGACGGAGATGGCCCTGCCTCAACGACGACAAGACCTTTCAGCTCCCCTTCGAAACGTGGAGTGCCCCATTTTTGTCTGAGTCTCGGTAGAGGTGCGTCGTCGTACCCTGCTGACTGACTCGGCCTTCACGCTATCGTCTGTTCTGCAGGTGCTACGAACTCGTCAAGAAGTGTGCGCCCCACACGAGATTGCCTATGATTGCATGTCTATCGAATCCCTTCGTCAGTGTCTGCCCCCCATTTCTATCGTCACGCGTTCATTGCTCCAATGTGTCTACTTGCTTGCTTGACGCAGGCCAATCATACAAATTCATGTCTTGGACTTGCAAGATAGAGGGGAGCCATTGCCCTCAGTCTCGTCGATCCTCTCCCGGTGAGGAGCAGCAACACCTCCGTCTCAGCGGCAAAACCCAGTACCGATATCTCGGTTAGCGCGCTGGTGCTGGTTCTCGTCCCAACGGCGTCCTGGATGACGACACCAACCGCTTTGAGCAGCTCAAATAGTCTCTCGAGTCCGTGGGCTTGTCCAAGCGTCACGTTGCTCAGACGTGCCAACTCGCCGCCATCCTTCACCTTGGCAATCTGGAGTTTGTATTTGATCGCGACCGTGATATAGACGCCGCTGTCGTTCGCGCTCGACATCGTCGCAGAGTTTCTTGGTGCTCAGCCTTCGGCACTTACGCTTGCGTATAAAACGAAGCTCGTCTAGAAATAACGGTGTACTGTCTTTCTTGATCTGGATGGCGCCTCGGACAACCACAATGATCTCGCCGAGACGCTTTATTCCCTTCTGTTCTCATGGCTGAATGAATATATCAACCTGCGCCTTTGCTGTGAAGAATTCGACAGTCTAATCGGCCGCTGGCCCCAAAAACATGACCAGCCGCTCCAGCTTACTCGACCAATTCTGCATCAGCTTCGCCAACGAGCGTCTTCAAAATTTCATCCAGAAGCGCCTTTTTGAGTCACGTCGACGAATATCAGATAGAGAGGATCTCTCGTTTTGTTTCCTCGGTGCCGTACTTTATTCGTCTTTTTAAAAAAACAAGCCTGGTGGCCTGATCCACATCATGGATGATCAGGCTCGTCGGTCACACAAGAAAATGGACCATACCATGGCAGAAGCATTTGGCAAGCACTGGAGTAACCACTTGTCGTTCAAATTTGGCGTAAAACCATGACCTGCCTGCCCCGGGCTTCCTTGCAGCTTTGCGCTCCCATGTTTTCTCCTCAAAGCCCTCGAGGATGGCAGTCAGACAAGGCTTCGAGTTGGGAGTGGCGGTGTGGAAGACGCGATCGGGTGGGACCCGAGAGATAAGATAAGATGGGTCTATGACAATGTACGATAACTACTTGAATGCTTGCTCTCGCTCCAGCACCGACGGCTCCAATTTGATGAGTATGGTGGTACGAGACGGGTGTTGTTGGGTCGGTGTGTGGTGGGCGGTCACCCGAGCTGGCTGTGGGGAGTGAGAAGGGGGTGCATGGAAAAACAGAGAGACATACGAAGCCGAGGCCATCGAGGACGGCCTCGACGATGCCTGCAGTAAAGGACGAGCAGCTGAGGGTGGAGAGATCCCTGGGCACGGATATGTGGCGCTCGATGAGTGGGTCATTGTCGATGATCATGTCTGTGCGGGTGTGAGAGAGCGGGGGGACAGATGGAGAAAGACATGCATTCGTCCTGGTTCTCGACGCTCTTTTCGATCGCGTCGGCGGGGCGACCAAACACAGCGCGCCATACCTGGGTGTGTACGGACATGAGGGCGGGGAGGAAGCGTATCTCGCGCTTTGGGGTCTTTGAGGAGGACTCTGAGCGCCAGACCATGAGCTCGAGGACGCGGACACCGACGCGGTAGCCGAGGGTGTTGAGCCTGCGTTCGAGGTCGTTTATGCCGCCGACGCGCTTCTGGGTGTACTGGACGGACTCGGAGAAGAGAAAGGCAAAGGCGGCGGCGGAGACGTCTGCGGTGCGGGATTTGTTGAGGCTGCGGTCGTAGATGTTAGGGCGGGATTGAGATTTTGAGAGGGAGAATCTGGGGGAGGAGGAGGGGGAGAGATGGTCTGGGGAGGGAGAGATGGTCGAGAATCTGGAGGCCATTGAGATTTGGCACGT
This sequence comes from Austroboletus niveus, assembly GCA_038090255.1. NCBI lineage: Eukaryota > Fungi > Basidiomycota > Agaricomycetes > Boletales > Boletaceae > Austroboletus > Austroboletus niveus. Next base: position 49,561 of record JBBPMJ010000065.1, read on the forward strand.
GCTCGCAGACGAGATATAGTCCAAAGGTCTGACACGTGCGCCTTCTTCATGTCCCCGTCACCGGCAGACCTGCAGCAACACATCTACACCTCCTTCCTCCACGCGCGCACCCCCGACGTCGTCCTCAACGTATCCGGCACCTGGATCGCCCGCTACAGGCTACACAGAGTCGTCCTCATCCAAGCGGTCTGTCATACACATTCTACTCAGCATCCCACACTCACACCCCCGCAGGGCTTCTTCGCTTCCCTCTTCACAGCCGGCTTTCTCGAGTCCGATGGCTCGCCCGGAATACAGCACGTCAACATCGTATTCGATGACCGCAACATAACCCGTCCAGGTATGCATGTCTCTGTCGAATCGAGCCAACGTCCCGCTCACCCCACACAGCGTTCGAGTGCGTATGTCTGCCCTGCGCATTCACCTCGGCTCACTCTCTCTAGGATATGCATCGCACGCCTCTACGGCGGCGGGCCCCCTCTCCACGTTTCCCCCGCGCTCATTCCGACCACCGTCCATCCGCTCACACCTTCCTTTCCGGGCCCTCCTCTGCCCTCGGACTTGCCCCGTGCACACCACCCGGCCACGCCCTCCTTTCTCCTCTCTCTCCTCGCTACATCCGTCTACCTATCCATTCCCTCTCTCGCCTCCCAAGCCCTCGCGTACGTGCTCAATACCGTCGGTCCCTACACCGTCGTCGATTACCTCCGCTTCGCCACAGGCAGTGCCCTCGACCTTCCTGCAGAACACGACCCCGAGGCTGCCGTAGGACTCGAGCATGTTGCCGAGATCATCGAGCCTTCTTCCCCCCGCGATCTCCTCTCTGACAAACTCCATGACCTTGACGTGCACAAGGAAAATCCAGCTGAATCATCTGACTCAGAATCGGAACCTTCCGAACGCTCTAGACTCTCCCCCTCTTTCAATTACGGCGCAGTCTCCGACAAGATTGGCGAGGCCGCCGCGTGTTGGCTCGCAAGATGGGGTCCTGACATGCTACAATACGAGGACAAGGCTCCACGCGTGAGAGACTTGCCGCTCGCTCCAATCCCGATCCCGTCCCTGCCCCCGATCCCCCGTCGTCGCGCCGAAACTTTGCCTTCTCGTCCTTCCATAGACGAACCTCCCGTCCCACATCGTATCCCCCTCATATGGGCCAAGGGCGGATTAACTTCCAGTTGGATACGAGAGCTGATATCGTCCGACTCTCTTTTCTGCAAAGGAGAACGCGAACGATATAATCTGGCTCGCACCGTCGTCGAACTACGTAGAAGACAAGGAATTGACGATGACGAAGAAAGGGACTGGGAAATCATGTTTCGCGATGGCATTTATTACGCCAATATGGTATCCTGATTCCTCGTCCGTCCTGTGCGCTTCACTTATGTGTCTCGTCAGCTTGTCGATGATATAATTGCAATCTCAAAGGACACCTCTCCGACCACCGGCCGACCGTTTGTGCCAATATATGTATTGCAAGATGCTCACTGGACACAGTCCTTACTTCGCTGTCACATCACCACGCGTGCCGTAGGCACCTCGCCTACGTCTAGCCCACCCCCGGGACGCGACAAAGAACTGGGTATCTGTCTCACCACTGCCGAGATCCTCTCACGCGTTTCAGACTCGCCAAAGCAACAAGCGTCTGCGAACGAAAAGGAGAAAATTTACTATCCAGTTGCACAAGATTCCTCATTGCGAATTGGAGACAGTAACGGAATCGAAGGTGCATCCATGGATCAATTATTTGATCCGCCTACTTCGCCCGATCGTAAAACTCCGTCACGCGCTACAACTTCCGAGGCCAACTTTTTCGGTCTAAAAGCCGACCGAAAAACTGCCGTCGAGTGTGTCGCGAACGATGCAACAGGAAAGGCGCGCTGGTCGTCGTATCCCCCCTATCGCTTTGCGGTCGAGTTTTGGGACATTGATTCGCTCAAAGAGAAGGCCCGACTTCATTCTCACACTATATGGTACGCTGGGAATTTGTTCAACGTTTACGTCCAAATCGTGCGCAAGAAGGGGATCCAGCTGGGCATATACTTGCATCGCCAGTCCAGTGTCGACCCCATCCCGGCGCCTTCCGCACCCGCACAGGGTGGTCGAGGCGAGCGCAACCACAATAGGGTACCCTCGCTTCCACAGCAGATTCTCTCCTCTGCTTCGTCACCGACTGTCCATCACTCACCCTCGATGGAGCCCCTTCGCAGTACGAGTTCTGCCTCTCCCCCGTCGAGTTCTGCGAGTCTCCCCAGTTATCAGTCGTCTGTATCTGCCATACCAGCCACAGCGACTCCGGTCGCACCCGCGCAGCCCTACAGAGATCCGCGTTCATCCGTGTCTGCTTACTTTTCCGTTTCCTGTGCGAGCACGACGGGGTCCTCCATCACGCGCTTTACGAGCGTGCCGGACGTGTTTTCCGTCAGTCAAAGCTGGGGCTGGAAGTCGAGCTCGTTGCGATTGGAGGAGGTGAGTGAAGTCGGCGCAGACGGGCAACCGATCAAGCCACCCGTTCCTGCACTCAGAGAGCTTAGTCTGAGAGTAACTGTGGTGCTGGGCGTCGTGTGAGTCGAATGTCGTGATTTTTTCGCTATATGCAATCTGTTGCTTTCGATTTATGATTATTGCTTTTTCCCTACATATGCTCGTTTTCTGCTGGTCTTTCTACCTTATAATTAGGCGCACCTATCTGTTCGTATGGACCTCTTTTTTTTTTCGGTGATTTTTTTTTTCTTAGTACGTAGATTGCTTCTTCATAATCATGTAACTTTGATAGTCAACTACATGGGCGTGTCAGTGAAATGCTTAACGTTTGCTCTTTCGAATATGCTAGGGGCTCGTAACGACCTTTTGGGGGTTCCAGGACCAGACCAATCTCAGGCTCCTAAAGGTTCTAGCCACTCCTCTCTTAGTCTCTACCTCGCTTTCCACCTCGATGGAAAGGGATTATCCACTTGGCATACGCATCTCTACCCAAGTTTTGAGACTGGGAAATGACCACACCGTCTCTTTCGCGGGCACAAGTCAATTTACCACGCAAGGTGTCTCTGCATGTGGTCTTGCTGCGTTCAACTTTGCCCGGATTGGATTCCGAATCGAACATGGCATGAGAAACGTCTCGGATATGGTGGACGAGCTGGGTACGCGCGAGGTCATCGAGGTGCGTCGCGTAGTCTGCTCGTCGTACCATGGACGAGAAACTTTTTGCAGGAAATCGTCGCCATCTGTTCCGGGTGGTCTAGCGACTTCCACCTCGAAGTCGAAGAAATCCACAAACTCCCCGTCTTCAGCAGATCGCTCAAACTCGCGTCGGTCGAGTACTGTCCCCCGCGACCAAAACATTTCGAATACGTTCTCGAGTGCGTTGCCCCTTCTTCTTGCACGCGGGAACTATACGTCATAGATGGGGTTTTCTTTTCGCAGAAACATGTGCAAGATCGAGAGATCGGTCGTGACGATCATCACGCGTCCACCTGAAATCATCGGTTGTTTCAAGTTTATCACAGGAACGGACAGGCCCCTCTTCGTCGTCTTTGACTCGCATCCGCGTCCTTCTCATCCCCATGGCGCCGGTCTCTCCTTTAGCACCTCGATATACAACACGGCCCGTATCTTGAGCGACATCTTGCCCACCATGGACGAGGGCATGCTAAACGCGACCGATCTGCAGTGGCAGGCACAGCTCCTCGCCAATTGTTCCGCGCACATCTTCGTTGGCCGAAAACGCCGGCAAGGTGACACAGAGGACGTCGTCATGCAATCCAGCCTCGCGTTGCTCACGCTCCGCGCACAGATCGCAGAGCTCAAGCGCGACAACGAGACACTGAGCTCGGAAAACGGCCGACTGGAATCCGAGGTCGAACGTCTTCGCAAGGCCGTCGAGCAAGAAGCGAACACGTTGGATCATACGACGCCCTCGTTCTTGGCGTCCCTTTCGAACGTCTTTGGGCGCTCTTATGGCTTGGTTAGCCTTGCTGTTCCTGGCTGCTCTCGGGTCGGAGAGCATCATCACTCTGCCGGATCTGCACGCGTCGCCTCGTCTTCAGGTTCCAGACCCAGCCCCGGTCCCACTGGCGCGCAAAGCATCTTTGCAGCCAACCCGCCTCCGACGCCTTTTCAAGCACCACCCAGCTATGACGATCTCGATTTAGACGACACGTCCAAGTCCATGGACGATTACTGCATTCAGACCGTCGTGGCGCACAAGCTTCAAAACGCGTTCGATTCTGAAGACAAGCAGCTTCGTCGAGAGCAAGCCGATCTCGTCAAGTATGTTCAACCCACGTTTCAGTGCAGCATATGCATCGACGAGCTTCCGTTGGACGACGTTGCGCACGTGGACGGCTGTGTGCATACCATGTGTCGGTATTGTCTGAGGGAGTTCGTGTCGTCCAAGATCCAAGAACATCGGTACCCTATATTTTGTCCCGTGTGTACCATCGCCTCGGAAGAGAACGTTGACCCGAGTGGTACGCATCACTTTTTCTCTTATTCATTGAATATTGGAAAATTTTATTCATTTTGACAGTGATTTCGAGGTTCTTGATCGAACAGCTCGGTATCAGCGAAGAACAGTCGATGATTTTGACCGAGATGGAATTGGCAGCGTTTTCTGTTCAAATTCATTGTCGCGGGTACGTCCCCGTTCTTACCTCGGAGCACGTGCGCGCACAACGAAAGAACGACAGGTGTCGACGTCCCTCGTTTGTCGATCGACAGGACTATCTAGAGGCGATCCTTATCGTGTGTCCTCATCGTGACTGTCCTCACGTGTGGTGCAAGAAATGCGAACAAACCGTCGTCGTGGGCGGACCCAAGCATTCGTGCGACGGGTCGTCCGAGCTGAATCACTTGATGAAGGAAAAGGGGTGGAAACATTGTCCGAGTACGTTGCGTTTTCTCATTTCGAACGTGATGCGAGGGCTGACGTTGCCCCCCCCACATAGATTGCACGACGCCGATTTTAAAGGAATGGGGATGTAATCATATGTCGGTGCGTGGCGTTTTTCTAACCATCGTTTTCACTCGCCCCTGATTTTGGTTTCTCTTTCGTTAGTGCATTTCGCCGGGGTGCAACTCTCATTTTTGTTACATTTGCGGTGGCATGATCGTTCGGTCGGCGCTCAACAGGGAGATCGAAGCCGCCGTCTCGGCACACTATAGAAAGTGTCAGCTGTTCGAGGTCCCCGCTGATCAATAATAATTCGGCGGCCACCTGGGATCCTACCTCGATCACGTTTACGACGTGAATCAGAACTTGACACAACTGGTGATTAGGTCGAGTTTCATGCTAAAAACAAATTTCGTCCATTTGGGTACTCGTGTATTCTATTTCATCGTCGTTCTCAGCAGTAGTACCTCTGAGTTCGTCCAAGGATTAAGAGTAAAATGCTTATTTACGTGGTATATGTAGTTGGAAATAACTTCAGGCAATGTCATCATGCATGTCAGACCCTCAAGGCTTTGGACGGGGTGTCAACTTGAGCAGGCATCCATCCTTGGGGAAGAGCGTTGCAATAATCCTGTTCACGCAGGTCCGTTGAGCACGCGTGGACTCATGTACTAGATAAGACACGTACTGGACTTTGTCGCTCTCAGGCGTGACATGGTGTTCCCAGTTGGTGAGGACGCTGGCCGTGGCGAGAACGAGCGCAATGTTCATTTGAGCGTACTCGATACCTATGCATTTATGGGGCCCGCTACCAAACACGAGGTAGTTTTGAGGGTTGGTGTTAGCAGAGCTGTTAGGGTCGAGCCATCGCTCGGGGACTAGATCATCGTGATCAGGATAGATTGCAGGATCGTGCAACGAGTTGTAAAAGGACGGGATCACTATGCTATTAGCAGGCGCAGTGTAGTCCGAAGTGATGGGGAATGCTTTGGTAGCTCTGTATGGAACCTGGAGATATTATAGTCAACAACACGTTCACGAAAGCATAGTAGATAACATCACCATGGTAACAGGAGGCTTCACGCGCATGCTCTCTTTAACAAATGCCTTGAGATAGGGCATCTGCTCCAACATCTCCAACGTCATAGGCTTGTCAATATCGTTGGCCCGAATACGATACTGTTCCTCACGGATTTTATCCAAGATCTCGGGGTGGTCGGCAAGGTGCTGGAAACCGTAGATCAAACCACTGCTCATGGCATCTTGAGAAGCGAACAGGAAAGAGAAGACAACCATGGCCATTTCACGGTCACTGAAATCTTTACGGCCCTTGTAACCAGGAGCCTGCATTTCCTTGACCCATTGTTCAAGCATGCACTCTGGCTCGGCACCCTCAGCAATGGCGATCTTGGATTTTGCAGCAGCCATCTCCAACCACTTGAACGCAGCCTTGCGAGCTTGGATAGCCTTGTATACTTTGGTTCCAGGGAGAGCAAGGGGGAAGTTGACGAGCTCAAGAGCACGAGTGATGTCCCAGTACCTTTGGCTAATCTCAACGGCACCTTCTTCAGGAATATGGCTACCACAGAAGACGCGAAGAGATGTATGCATATTGAGATCGCGTGCAGTCTTCATGATTGGCCTAGGGGAGGAGTCCTCGGCGGCGTCTGCGAGCCACTTGTTCAAATGTTTGCGAGCGATGCCATCCTGAATGGAGGTATAGATGCTTGGAAATGATGAGTAAAAGAAATAAAAGCGCTGCCCGGGTCAGGAGACGCGTACCTGAGAGCCTTGCGGGTGAAAAGGGTGTTCAGAATTCTTCGGTACTCTACATGGCTTCTACCAGTAAGGAAAACCCTGGGGAAAGGAAACTCTAGAGACCATCTACGTGTAAGTAGGGGAATGTACAAACCAGTTATCGGGCATGAGGATTGACTTGGCAGAGTTGACAAGACAAGGCTCTGCATGGTTTGGAGAGTTCAAGATCTTGCGGGAGTACTCGTTCGACGAGGCCATGACGATAAATCTACGTGTAAAAGCGCGTAAGTGACCGTTTAACGCAGGTGCAAGCACGCGACTGACATGTTGAACACGCTAACAGCGCTAAGCGCGCCCGAATTCCATTGCTTCATGTAGTTCTCCATGGTGGGCTTCATGGAATCGGCAAATTTTCCTATGATTGGAATGGTCCATGCCGCGCCGGGAAGATGCTTCTTCTTGAACCTGTAGACGGACTGCTCGAGGACGAGGAGAGAGGCGAAGACGGCGAGAGATGTGAACAGCCAAGTTGCATTGTTGGATGAGGGCGAAAATAAAGACAGGACGGGTATCTGAACGAGGGAGGAGGTGGTGGAGGTGGATGGAATGGGGATGGAGGAGGAATAATGGCGGAGGAGGGACGCCATGGTGAAAGTAAAGAACAGAGAAAGGCTTAGGAGGGAAAGTTAGTAAAATACCCTCCTCGCCCGCTGATTGGCCATAAAAATCAGTCGATATATGTACAGCCACCGCCGGACGTAAGATATGCGTCGCCACGAGACTCGCCTTGTCCTCGGGCTACAAGACGGCCATAATACAAATAAAATGTTTTAATGCGTACATCGTGGAGTTGGCGTACTCACCCTAGTGATCACCCCGACTTGGATGTTGCGTTTCCTACAGTGCATGCATTTCATGCAGCCTAGATGTGATGGGAGATAGGAAAGCACTGTCGGGCCTTCTGCGCCTCCGAGTCCGGTCTTGGCCGTCGGACTTACAGTATGTACACATCTGTGTAGTTTCACTGAGGAACCGCCAGATTCCTGGACGCAGCGCAGCACACTGGTCCCGCAACACGCACGATCCTTCTTGAGGGTACAGACCGCCACTGCGGGTGCGAGCATGCCCTCATCCGCACTGACAACGACGGTGATAAACGGCGCAGGTGCGCCTCCACCCGTTTCGTAAGGCGAGCACTGGCAGCGCCCTACATAGAGGCTTGCACGGTCACGGTGCTGTATGACGACGCAGCCAGGTCGGCGAGGCGCCTCACGCAATGAGAGAACTAACAAGGAGGATTGTGGATAATTGCAACGCAAGTGCTGATGATACGATTCTAATAAGTTAGTACTAAGTATGGTCTGTATGTTACAGAGCAAGTTGTTCTGGTGAGATTACGCCACGTTCACGAGGCATGGGAATTTCGAGCCCGGGCCGACAACTACCTTTTCCTCACCCCACTATCGCGAATAGGAGCTCATTGTTCACTTTTTCCTCTACACAAAACATCAAGCGAGCTTCTAGTATGCATAAAGGTAAGTGTAAACTCTTGATCTTATACCATGGTCTTCAGTAGATGGTAGAAGGCAAGTCGGCATTCGCTCTTCCAGTTGCCGAAGCCCAAGACATCAGTCCGCGGGTGGTAAACAATGGCAAAATTGGTGGGTTGGCCATTAAAGTGCTTCAAACTTAACTGACGTCTTTTTTCTAGACCGGGTCTTTTTGAAGCTTCAAGACGCCCCTGTTGGTACCATACTCGTAGGTCATTCACTTTTTTCTGAGCGAAAGATAAACAACATGAATTCTCAGATCGAAAATGACTTTACTCCCGAAGACTATCGCCATCTTTTAGATAGAAGGGATGACTTGAAGATTCCGACGACGCCAATGAAGTAAGTTTTATTTTATTTTATTCTTTTTGGCTGCGGCTGACAGTTTAAATAAATATATAGGTTCGTATACAGCTCGGCGGACAGAAAACTTTTCTTCATGTCGCCCTCTCGTCTCCACGAAGGCATTATTTCCACGCTACGCAAAAACATCTCGCGCTTCACCGAAAAGCTTGAACTCGACCCTGATATCTTTACCGGTCCGACGCCGCACACCTTCGAAGCAATGTCCAACCCCACCCTTTTCTACGAGGAAAACAATAGAGTGTCAGTGACTATCCCAGACTATGAGCTACAAATGATAGACAGCTCCGCTCTCTCCCACCGCAACGTCATCAAATGGGTCGGCGAAGTTGCCTTCACAGCATCGCACGAAGCGACAAGAACACATCTTCGTGACTATGTTCAGGCGAACCCGTCCATAGATCTCGCACTCCTTATCAACATCCATGAATCACATTCATGGTCACTTCCGAATGCGAACGACCCCATCGCTCACCAACTTCTCATGCAACCTCGTGTCAACATGGTCGACTTTTATGCCAACATCAACGACCAGGAACCGAACTTCTTCAAGCTTTCCTGGGGTGGGGTCGAGTGGGTGTCGGTAGAAAGAGTCGAAGTCGAGATTTATAGATGTTTGGGGCAAGACGACATTTTGGAAGGAAATCCCGAGCACCGGGCTCATGCAGTATATGTTCGTTTTTATGTTATGCTTCTTTCTAATCTATGTATAATATAGGTCCTTTTTCCTTTTGCCCAGCAATCCATGGGTGATGTGGATGCACTGCTCGAGCAGGCCTCTAACGATCTGAAGGCTTCGTTTATTACTTTCATGCAAAACAGTAGCACCCACGGTCCAGGAGTGATCCGGCACATATCAGCGGTGCGGAGATCAAAAGAAAAGGCGGTCGTTCGATGGAGCTCTTTGGTTCAGAACATGCGGGTATATGCCAAGAACACGGCATACGACCGTTATGTCAAATGGTATGACAAGTGGAGTCCAGTAATGTAGTAATCATGTACTTGTTCATCATGATTGTCAATGACACGAATACGTTAGCTATTATTGGTGCTTCGTCAGAGAATCAACGCGTTCTGTAGCAACAAGCTACCAGAAAACACAGCACCCACGACGGACATCAAGACATTGGCCGGAGAAAAGCTACCAAGGACGCCACTCGTTCCGGTACTAGTGCTACTCGCGCCCGTCAGGTTTACAGCTGCCGGTGCGTTTGACTGGTTTAATGACAAGTTGGTGTTATTTGGAACGAAGGTCGTTCCATTTCCGCCACCGATTCCAGAGGTATTGGGCGCGAGGTAAGGGACATAGTACTCAGGGTTCAGTGGCCCAGGGATAGTTCCCGTGATGTTGAGAAGAGGCAACGTTGATGTCCCCGTAAGGCCATTGTTTTTGTAACCAGTGACGTTCGCAACAAAATCGAAGACATCTGAAGGATGAGATAAACCAGGATTGTACTTAATTATCGAAGCGGACTCACTGGCCAACGTTTTGTTAGTGTCGCCGCGACCGAGGTTACCAAGGTTCCAGTTTGCTTCAACTGTCGAGATACTTGCAAAAGAACTTGAATACACGAGAATCAAGGTGGCAGAAGTCTTACAGGGAGTAGTGGGTGTAGAAATTGTCGTCGGTGGTATTTCTCAGGTTATCAGGAATAGCATCACCAAGGAGAATAGTGTACACCTGATTGTTGACGGAATACGTCTCGGTCCTTGTGAGATTAAGTGGTCAGTCGCGAGGGAACGTTGTGTATGGTATCGGGTTTACTTACTCATCGAAGGTGAGCACGATCAACGTCCTGGGCGTGTTGAAATTGGGGTCCTGAAGTAATGGAACAAGCCACCATTGTAACCATTGTGCAGCAAAGCCGACAGTAGTGTCATGTCCATCGCTAATTGTAACCATTAGCTGAGATTCCCCGGATGATACCAGTTCCGGGACAAACTTTCTGAGGTTTGGAGTAACGAATACCCATTGAGGTATGGTGTTATTCCCTAGCTAAACAAAGATCAGAGGTGGCTTGGCACGAATTAGAATAAACTCACATCGACAGCAAAGTCGTTGAAGTTTCTAATGCGATTCGCACGCGTCGAGTTCTGATTAATACGATCATATATAATGAGAGGGTTGTGCTTGCGGGCATAATAGGTGTAACCATTGGGGTTCGTGAAGGTGTAGCCAGTGTAACCATCACTTGGCATGTTCTCTTGATATTCACCCCAACTGATATTCTGGAGATCCAGGAGGTCGGCGACAGTGGAGATATTGGTTGGGATGTTCACCAAGTCATCACTACCAAGGCCGAAAAAGTCGCCACCAACAGAAGCGATATAATTGGGTTCACTGGGGTGGGTCAAGCCATAGTAGCTAGTGAGAGTGATGCCTTGGGTCGAGAGGTTCTGGAACACGCTCTGGGTAGCTGCTTGGTCATAATCGGTGTTTTCGAGCCAGATCTGGATGATACGATCGAAAGCGGCACCGGGAACAAGAGGCGAGTTTTGGATGGTTCCGTTGGACGCGCCGACGTAGAAAGACGACGTGTCAGTGGGACTGAGAAGTACATAATGAGATTCGATAGCAGCCCGATTTTGAACACGGATTACGTACGCAGCTGCCGGAGCAGTGAAGGTGGAAGCGACTGCTGCAAAGGCAGTTTTGACAAGTGCGCCGAGGATGAGAGTGCTCGAAAGAGCCATGGACATACCCAAGATCGTAGGCGAGTTGGAACAAGCCCACTTAGCAGGTATTTATATGGTTGGCCGCTCTTTGCCCAAAAGTGATGAGCCTTGCTGCTTCCGGCGGGTAGCCCACGTTTGGGTGACAGTGATCAATGTCTGCGAGGTGGCGGCTACTGCACGTTTGTAAGTTGTTCTTGGCAATCTTTAAGGTTGGTCAAGTTTCCAGTAACAGTAGTAGAAATTTACCATAGTACTTGCCACGGACTATACTTGCGACGGTCGGCGTGAACACGATGGCATTTCTTTGCAAACTTCTGTGGTTGGAGTACGAACGTGTCTGAGTGAGCAGCGCTCTTAGGATCTTGGCAGCTGAGCACATGATGTGAGGAGTCTGGTGATTGTTACCTTTTCTAGACTCGAGCTGTAGGTACGATCATGCAACCATCACTGTCCCTGGCACAATGTTGTTCCATTCGGAATGGCCTCCGAGGCAGTCCTGTTCAGGATACACCGTCGGGAGATGCCTAGGCTAATCTCAGACCAACGACCCTTTCCCGTGAAACTTCTCAGTAGTAGTGATGAAGCCACTAATAGGGCCATGCAGGTCTACCCACGAGCATAGCCTCATCATGGGCCGAATCTGGAGCGCTCTCACATGGCAATCCTAGTGCACGACGCATCTTTCGCTTGGCCCATATGGCAAGCGTGCGTTCTGCTGCAAAGTCGAAGTTCAAGGGAAACACATGCAGATGGCAAAGGACGGATATGTGAAAGGAACAAGAACGCAAAGAGTCTCTACGCGAGATTGTCCATTTGCGCCTCCAACACGAACAGGGTCCTTGGAGTTCTACGTACATGCATTCCTCAGGTCGTAAGTAGAGGGTTCCATTCTTCTCGTTGCCGTCACGGTTCAGGTATCATGTCACAGCGAATTGGTGAACGGGGACCTTAGAAGAGACAGGGTTAAGTTTGGCTGTGCAGTTGCGGTCTCCACTCGGAGATAAGACAATCCCTTGGGTAAAACGGCAGATATGCCTCTATTTGTCACCCGGAAAACCCGGCTAATCATGCGTAAATGGCTCAGCTGCAGAAGGTCCATTTGACGCAGTTCGCGAGACTTGAGGCCTTCTGCATGAGAACTCAGAAGGTGATGCACTTGCACTTGGGGAACGTATAGCTCGACGGAGCACTCTAGCTTTGGCGAGGGTCTGAAACGCAGCGCGGACTAGATCTGTGACTTTTTTCCCGCGTGACATGGGGTGTGAATATACAGTAATACGCTTGGTATAACATCGGGCAACGCCCACTGATATATACCTCCTCCCTCTTTTTCGCACTCCATGTAACACCCCCATGGTCGGTCTCCTATCCCTTCTCCCAGTCCACCACTGATCACCTTTCAGGTCTTTGTCAACGAGAAAAAATTTGCTTGGTATGCTCACCGAACGCTTCGCTGTCCTAACCAAAGATTGACGCGCGATCCCCAGCGAAGCGTGCATCAAAGGACACAGATCTTCGTCATGCCATCACACCGAGCGTCCTTTGTTCGAAGTGAAGAGGAAAGGAAGACCCGTGTCGCAGTGTACAAAGTGTCGCGAACTCCGTCAGGCAAAGCGTGTACATTCCAAGTGTACATGTTCCCCTCGTCAACCCGCTGTCGATAAAGTCCCCATTCCCGCCGCACGCCCAGACAAGAAGCGTGAGTGTACATTGTCTGATTACTCGAACAAGTCATTCATTGATGGGGTCTGTTCGGTAGCCCGTCGGTTCATGCCCAGCGTCCCAACCTTGCCCAACGGAATCTCGGACGCACTTCAATCGTCGACTGTTTCACCTCCCCCGGATGCAAGGCAACGAGGTAAGCACCGAACACGAATGTCCACATGAATTGTTATTAGACCTCACACAGTGGACTCGCTCCTGAACCCCTGTCTCTGTAAGGACGTACGACAATGTACGTGTAGAGGAACATCGTGCCACGCTGGACCCAGTTCTTCATGGCCGGACTACGGATTACAGGCTCTCGCCGAGGCTGCAGCGGCAAGGGTCCGCGATCGACCAATACCAGACACCGCCTCCTTTCATGCGTCGAATTCACCACCCAGGCTCTGCTGTGCGGACGAGCGACCCGGTGTACTCGACACTTTTCCTTCCGCGCGTCTAGAACTGCCTCCGATCCATGCTGGCGCTACACCTCTAGCAACCGTCCCTGACTTTGCCACTATCGCACCACTCCGCACCATCAAACCCATTACAGAATCTGGATGTACCTGCGATTCCAGCTGTACCTGCCCGGGATGTATCCAACATCGCACTCCACGCTATGTTGAGAAACACCACAAGGACTGTCGCGAGGGGTGCGGCCACTGCGTAGATCGGAGCGCCGGCATCGAACTACCGTCGTCTGGTTGGGGTCAGAGTGGGAGCCTCGTCGATATCTTTTTTGCGCGCGCTGCTGCACTTCCGAGCCGACCGCCCAACAGTAGACCCGCGGAACTAGACCCGGGAGACGTCACCGTGTACCCTTTTGACCTCTTCTCGGGATCTTCGGTCGAGGCAGACAATAGACGCGGCTCCGCTTTCGGTCTCGTCAAGATCCCCAAGCTCGAATGCTGCCGCGGTCAGTGCAACTGTCCAGCGGACGGGTGCCAGTGTGGGCGCTCTTGCGGTGGTAGTTGCGGTGGTAGCACGGCGTCGTGATGCCGCCAAGAAGTTGTGTGCACATCGGCCACGTTTTTTTTTTGTTTACTTTCCTCACCGACGATGATCGATGATCTCCCGTCCCGCATAGCGTGCGCCTTTCATTTGGTGTATTTTTCCCATTCTTCTTACTGTATTTTTATCGTCGCTACCGGCGACGTTTCATTAATGGTTGACCCTCTTTGGTCGAGCCACGCCAATGCGACAGATGGGTATATCTGTCTACATACCACCACCGCTCTTTCTTTTTTCCTTTCAAACTGCAAATTGTGCTGGGTGGTTACGGTTCACCCTCATTGACACTATCACCACTTCATCACCTGTTTCACATGTAGTACGTGACCCATGTCGTTTGTAGAAAGGAAGTTTACGATGGTGCTCCACACAAGAAGACGTTGGAGTGTCTGACTTTGAACGTTTGTCATTCTCTGAGAGGGCGATCGGCAACTGCTTCGCCGGGTGGAGCTGGTTCCCGCCCACAGTACCAGCGTTCAAACGACCACTTGCTAAACTTGGGCTCACTTGCCTCGGAATAGCCGTCGCATCGACGATAACAGGCCTCAATCGCACTCGCTAACTCGCCACCGCCACACATCTCCGATATAAATGCAAACCCAACGCAAAACATGCGACGCCCCAAGTTGATAAGGCCCAAACCGAGTCGTCCGATACGGTGCGACCAGTCGCACGCGCAGCGCTGCCGATCGTGAATGCATCTCATCATTCCTGGTCAACAAACCAAGTACAGACAGATTCAGATACGTTTTGTGAGGGACTCGTTAGCTAACTAAATGTAAGTGATATCGTCCAAAAAAATACAGTTTGAAGTCCTCCTTCAGGTATACTCCAGTATATCGCGGCTCTAGCCCTGCTAGGATCGCTTGGCGTGGCGGAAGCTGCGGAGGGCGTGATACGCAGGTGCCCGTCTAGTCATGGGCGGCAGAATAACATTCGTGTCTAAAAAGGGAGATCACGAGAGCGGTGTCAGTGCTTCATTGGATCGCAATTATGAGCTGGTATATTCGTACACACCGATCACAGATCACAACCTCATTCAAAAATTTACCTCACCACTACCTCGCAACGCCAGCAGAGGTACTTCTGTCTGGTACCCCGAGGCGTCCTAGTACAGCTTTGGTCGTACTTAGGCTCATGGGCATGCCGACCAAGTCCGCCATATGTTCGTCTGCCACTGGCGAGGAGTTGCTCGATCCGAGCGATAATTGACCATCTTCATCCTTTATTTTGCGCTGGATACTGGGACGCTTGTTCAACGATAAGGCGCCTGTTTTATCCTCCCTAACGAGCTCGGTCGGACTAGGACCGCGTTTCCCTTTCGACGGTGAGGATACGCCCGACGAAGACGACGTGGATTCCACTGGTACGTGACCACCTTTGTATTCCAAACTCCGGCGATTCGACGAGTAGGGGATGGTGTGCTCTGGCGTTTTGACGGTCACCTTTGCCCCATACGCACTTCCAACCCGAGCACTTGCCTCACGTTGCCCACCGCTGTTGAAATTCAATCCAGATTCTTCTTCCGCAGAGCTAACTTCATCACTGGTCCAGATTTCGCGCTCTTCGTCCACGATCCTCAAAGCACCCTCGATTACAGCTGCATGAACAAAGACATATTGGCGTAGGCTCTGGCACAGACTCATCCGTTGCTCTCGCATGTCCTGGATAACCATGGAAATAGGGTCTGCAAAGGACGAGATCAAAGGCGGCGATAGGTCGCTGTGAAGCTCCCGAGGTAGCTTGTAATCGATAACCGGATGATCGGCAACACGCTGGTCTTGATCGAGTTTGCCGGGAACCCCAGGGGCAGTCGAATGTGGTTGCGACGTTAAACCCTCCGGTGCGAGAGGTGCGGACAGAATGGTGGACCGTTCCTTTCCTTTCGCTTCTCTTGAAGGAAGAGGCAAATTTTGAATAGAGCCACTACCGTGCAATGTTTCCGGGCGTCCCAAGGAACCCAGTCTGGTGAGTCGTAGGTAGCCATCTGATTTTGACGGAAGGACGACTTCATCCGATTCATCGGACAGGCCCTGACTATTCTTCCCACTCTCCTCTGCATCAGCGCTTCCGCTCTCAAACTCCTGAGGTGAACCTGAATCAGAACTCGGATGCGACGCAGAGCCTTCAGTTGCACCCCTCTCGGTGGTAGCAGTGGGGAGGATGGGACTCGAGACGTTTGCGATAGGCAACGGTGCAAGTGTCGGTTTGTGATGGCGCGAGTAAACTGCGCGCTGAAGGTTCGTCGTGCTCGAATGAACGAGTTGAAGCGGGACAGAAACAGGACGCGGGGGACAATCAATTTCCATATCGGAGCTTGAACTGGTATGAACCAGCGAGGGCCGATGAGGGGTAGCTTTTGCCTGAGGCTTGTGCTCTGGCAAAAGAGAACCCATAGATCCTACAGAAACCGAGGTGACCGAACTGTCCCGCAATCGCGTACGCAGCAAGCTTGAACCAAACCGAGAACCATCGCCAGTTCCAGAAACTGAATTTGACAGGGATCCCGACCCGGACCACGGTCTCGACGCCGAAGATGGTGGCGGACCTACGCTTTCACTCCCAGTTCCGTTCCCACTCAAACTGCCCGCATCGCTCTTCCGTTCCGCTCTATTGCTGCTCTCGTTTCTGCTGATACTAGTACCTCCGCTGGCATTCCCGCCGGCATTCCCATTCGTGGAACTGTCTGCAGAAGTAGTCGGACCACTGCTATTGGAAGTACTCCCTGGAGATGTCTCCCTGCCCGGAGGTGGGAGTGATGGCCGCGTCGGAGAATTCCTCTCTTCGGCGTGCGCAAGCGTCTGATCAGAAACTTGTTCCACCCACTCACGTGTGGAAGGGCGGTACCAGCCAGTCTCTATGGGACGACCAAGATTAATACCGGCGACACTAGTACCTTGCGGCACATCGCTGGTCCCTGCACAGGGAACATGTACCACTAGCGATTCTGAACTGGAGCCCCGTTTCGCAGCCGAGGTGTCCTTGCCGTGATAGTGACGTCCGCGGCCTTTCGGATGATCCCCAGCAGAAACATGAATTGGGACTGTGTTGATTGCAGGAAGCCCACCTTGAGTCTTCTCTGCCTTATCCGTGCTCGGTTCGTCGACATCCATGCGTTCATTTTCACCATAAACACTTTCTTCCGCTCTTTTGCCTCCCGCCTTCCTGCTCTCAGTGTTGCACATTCCCCTCACCTCCATAGCGTTTAAACAGACCTTGCCTGTCGTGCTCGTCACAACGCCCACTCTTGATGCCTTCCTCAACCTTCGTTCTTCCCTATTCCTCCGCCACTCACTCCTTATGCCATCCAACACGGCATCTACAGCAATAAACCCTCCTGTCCTCCCTACTCCAGCCGAACAATGCAGTAACACAGGGGCGGGCTTTCCAAGTGCAGACGCGGCAATGCCAGTTTTTGGATCCAACTCCGGGTGTTTCCACTGACTTCCATGTTGTTTTCCATTCCCTCCCCATGGCCCGGCACCACCACTGGTTGGAGATAACAGCGCATCATTCCTCTGTGGATCGGGTCCAAAGTCTGGCGACTGACTGCCCGAATGACTGCTATTGCCACTTCGGGGACTCAGGCTTCCACTTGGACTAGGACCCGGGGTACTCTCCGTGACAGCCTGCTCGACTCTTCTGACAACATCGAGCACGCCTCGCGGGTCATCAGGGACAGTCATATCGGACCAATCGAGATACTGGATATGTGTAACCCTGCGCGGTGGAACTGCTGGATAGGACGTGTGGCTAAGTGCAAACACGCGTGTGATTACTGGGGGCTGGTTTCCGCCACATCCGTTGGCCTTTGCACGGGGCTCACGAATGGCAAAGAATCCCTGCTTGAGGATGTCCGCGGTCGTCATGTTTGCATCGGGGGACATGGGTGGAGAAGTGGAGAGCAGCTCAAGCCTGAGCGGACCAAATTCGGTGTCCGTCCAATAGGACCCACACTTCACCATGGCATTTTCAACCTCGCGAGTGAGCATGACAATGACATGGACATTCTGTTCCCAAGCAAGACTGGGAAAAACAAGCAGTCAATATCAGGCATCCAACTGACAGCAAACGACAACGCACGTCCAGAAATCGACAAAGGTCGAAGGCAACGGTCCTTGCGTTGCAATGTACCTCTTGCGAGTGCATAGAGGTTGAACATACGAGGCATTCACGTAGTCGTCCGCTGGGGACGGCTCTCTTCGTGCGTCACGTTTTGGTGCTGTGTCATTTTCTGCTTCCTCGATAGTCGCCACTTTGGTGGTAGAATCAAAAGAACCCGACGAGGATAGCGATTCAGATGGCTGCGGCTGTTCTCCAATACTTGGCAATAAAACCCCTGGCCGGTTCGGAAGCCGCAGTGGGAACGACGGAAGAGGTCCAAGAGAAAACGAGCTTGATGCTGGCAGAGCAAACTGGGTACCCAACCTTGGCGCTGGGTGGGGCAGCAGAGGCGGCCGCCCACGCACTGTGGTTGGCGCAAAAGGCACTTCCATCGGGGTATAAAATGGAGGTGTCAAGAGCGGAAAAGCAGTAACTGGGGAAGGTGGTTCAGACATCCGGGAATCTTGCTCTGCCACGTCATATTCGATTTTCACTTGAGGAACGTTAGGACTTGGACTTTGGGCCAGCTCGACTCTAGTCACGACGTTCGATGAGCGAGCATCGAAATAGAAGGAATGTCTAGAAGTATCGGCAGCTTCGGGTAATTCTTGATTCTCATTTTTACCAAAGGCAGGACTCGACCGACTCCTCCGTCTGGCTCTCTCTCCTGATCGATCCTTTGTGCCACGACCACGCTCGGAGGTCTTACCTCTTTCTCGTCTGCCTGGATGCGAGCCCTGATGACGACCATCATGGAGGCGGACGCGTGCATGTTCGAATGGCCAGATATGGGTATATCTGGGAAAAGGGTGAGCCAGTGTTTGAATGCGCGGGTACTCAAACAAACGAAAGGAAATTTTTAAGCAATGGCCGTCGCCAAGGACGCACGCGGCAATACAGGGGATGATCGACGATCGTTATAGCCAACCCGATCTGGATATTAAACCATGAAGTCTTCGCTGAAGGTCGTTATCCCGCGACGTCGGCGCGAAAACATACAGAACCCCTTGCACGCGAATCAAAAAACGCCAATCAGGGGAAACAATCGTAGCTGCAAGTTCGCGCAAACTATTATTCACGAATATTTGAGCATCGACCTACCTATTCTTTGTACCCTTTTCCACACCAGCGGTGATCGAAAAAGGAAAAGCCAGATGAGGTGTGGCGGGCACCGTTTTTGCGCCGGTTTGTACACTCACTGCGCCGTGTGTATGATCAGCGCTGACGTTTACGGCACCTTTGTCGAGCGCTCTACGTGGCTTGACGGAGGAAGCCAGCACTGTGATTTGGCTTTCCCTAGTGTGGTGGTCCATGATCGAGCGCAAGCGTCGCTGTTCGGCCAGTTCGATGCGATAGAACTGCATTGCGAGCGCTTCGGTGCCCTCTTCTACGTTTGGATCATGCTCGTCAGGATCAGATGTATGAGGATCGTCGCCCGACTCCGAACCCGACTCCAGACTGTCGAAGGCAGGATGACGGGAAGAAGAAGAATGACTCAGGGCTGAGCGCCGAGCGATGTCCTGAAGCCATCGAAAGGGCAGATCCTGGAGGCGTCTCCTGACACGTCTAGGAAGACGCAAAGGAATTCGCTCAGTGATACCGTGGGAAAGTTCTACATTCTGGCGAATGGTGTCGAAAAATGGGTTCGCAGCACGAGAGATTGATGGGGCCGGGGTGTTTGGGATGGGATGGGGGCCAGGAAAGGCGGAGAATAGAGGGGGAGAGGCAACTGTGGTGGAGTGGAGGGAAAAGGCAGCTTTTGGGAGATGGGTTGCCCTAAGAGTGCCAGCCGAGGATGCAGCATCGGGGTCGTCTTCTTCCGGGATAAGAGGCTCTGTAGTGGTGAGGTCGCAGGCGTCTCTCCAAATTGCTTGGAATCCGCCACGGACCCAGCCTAGGTCACCGGTGAAGCCCTCTGCGTGAAATTTGCGCAGGAGGCCGGCGATGATACTGTTATCGGGAACGACAGCAGAGTCAGAATCGTAAACGAGGATGGAGGATGCAGAGGACCAGTCTGCAAAGCGTGCGCGGGAAGAGGGCGAGGGAAGCATCTGGGAGAGTTTTGATAGGGAAAAAAGGGGGCGCTTGAGGAGGGTGGTTGGGACGGAGAGGGAGATGGCATGGGTGATGCGTGCAGAGGCGTGGGCTGCGTATGGGCGGATATCGAGGACGAGGGAGTGGGGGTCGGCAAGGTAAGGAGCAAGGGCGGAGGGGGGGACAGAGGCGAAGGGGGGCGTGGGGGAGGGAGCGCGGGGAGGGAGGGGGAGGGGGGAGGGGACTGTCGTGCGAGATGGGTCGGGAGATGTCGATGGGGGATGGAGAGTGGGGAGATCGCCGGGGAGGAGGCGGGCGGTGCGGAGGTCAGCGGAGCCGAAGCGAAGGGAGATGGCGTGGGCAAAGTCAGAGTGTGAGTCGACGTCGGGGTCAGCGTTGGGCTGGGCGAGTCGGACGGAGAAGAAGTCGTCCGACATGAAAGGCGGCGCCCTCTCGACTTGGTCGTGTCCGAACCAACTTGGCATCCTCTCTCTTTTCATAAAATCACGTGCTATGATGTCACCGGTCTAGACCCCACTGATGTCACATCGCGTGACTGTGAGAACAAACTACTGGTTCCTTTTTCGACACCTCGTCGGAATGCAACGGTATGAGCTCAAAGCCAGACGCTTCCCCTCGACAGCGCAGGCTAGACCTCATGTCAAAGGCCCTCTTTGCGCCCTTCTCGCACAAGAAGGAAGACTCAACTAGGATTCTCTCAGACCGTTCGTTTTCCGCTCCTCGCCCTCTCGCAAACTCATCCTTCTCATGCAGTCGCACCCGCCATCATGACCCCGCGGATGATCACCGCAGCTGCCACCGTGTCTTCTCGTACGCGCGGATCAGTTGCCACAGTCAAGGGCCCCTCCCGCATGGACTTTGCAACCCTCGGACGCGCACCGCTCTCCCTCTCCAACCGCCGCGTGACCTCTCGCGACCTCCAGGTTGCCGAAGCAACACAAGAATTGCTCGGGGCAGATGTCCCGGAGCCGGACGGCGTCGCCTCGGACGTGAGCCTCTTGCGCGGCTTTAATGCTACCATACCCAGCTCCGAGAAGAATCGCACGCGAAGGCGGCAGTTGCGGAACGTCGACGTGCCAAAGGTCGGGTTGAGAAAGTTGGGCTTGCACACGAGGGGCATGTTAGAGGATGACACCGAGGACACTCACAGTGCTGTCAGTGAAGAGGATGTAGTACTGGTCGACCAAAGCAGACGCAAAGGAAAGAGGAGAGCAAGGGAGAGCCTGAGTACTGCAAAGATTCTCGGCAAAGACGAGCTCACGCGACAAGCCAAGGAGATCATCGGCGACAAGGAAAATTTGCATGTACGGCGGGTATGTGCATGTCTCGTGCTCTTTGCCCCAACTCCATACGAGGCTGTCAGTCTTTGGTCCAGAGCGAGATATCCGAGGTCGAAAACAAGATCAAGGCGTTGGACATAATTCGCGAACAGTTGGAACAGGACCTATTCAAAATTCAGGAGGACGAACTAGAGCTCGATGCTGAACGTATGTCCGCTGTCGCTGGATTTCTGTCGCTCACGTCGCCGTGCATCAGTACAAGGCATTCAGGAACGCCTAAATTTCGAAGAAACTTCCTCCAAACACCATAAAGTTACTTCACCCCAGATTCCTCCTTCACGTCGAAGAAAGGGTATCGATCTCTTCTCCTGACTCTTTGTCCCCATCTCACTCCATCTAGGACCCGTCTTTTTGCCCTCAGAGCACGACGACATCCCTCCCGCCATAGCATTCATGGTACTTCCTCATTTCTATTTCTCCACTCTCCGCTCACCTGTCATCCAAGACCTTGGAAAGCCATTCGACGCCCATAACCGCGCTCGATCTCTCTGAACCGTATGGAACATTGGTCAGCTCATCACAAGGCGACCCTCAACCACGAGTTTGGGACTTGATGACAGGATCTGAAATAGGTCGTTTATGTGGTCATCGCGGCTGCGTAAAGTGCATTCAGGTAGAGGATAACTTGTGCTTGACTGGCAGTGAAGATGGTTCTGTTCGGTTATGGGATCTTCGCCTCGTGGACGACGACTGGGAAAAGGACGCACTAAGCGACGTTTTAGAAGAGGATTCCAGTTCGTACCATGACGGGGAGCTCATCGAGAAATCAGACTACTCAAGGTCCCGTACCGTAAGCGACGTTGGTACAGATTCCGAGGGACCTTGCGTGAGGACATTCGATGGGCATAGCAAGGCAGTGTCGGCTCTTTATTTCGAGGACGAATGTTTGGTACATGTCACCCATAACATTGTTCGCCACCGTATTGACTCTTGATAGGTCACAGGTGCATCGGACAAGACTCTTCGCCAGTGGGATCTCACCACTGGCCAATGTGTACTCACGATGGACATCCTTTGGGCGATCTCCCACTCTCAAGCCGCTTTGTCTGGTAGCCAGTTGCCGTTCTCTGGGGCGGCCACGGCTACAGGGACATTCGCCGTACCAATGCCACCATACGCGGATGGGAGTTGGGATATGTACCAAGACTTTGTAGGCGCCGTCCAGTTCTGGGGTTACGGGCTTGTAAGCGGGAGTGGGGATGGCGCGGTTAGGATGTGGGACAGTAAGCACTTTGTCTTGCCGTTGTTTTATCAAGGCTCTAACATTTTGTAGTGCGTACCGGCCAGGCTCATCGGACTCTACTCGGACATACAGGACCAGTAACTTGCTTACAGTTTGATGAAATCCATATTGTCAGCGGCAGTCTGGATAAATCAATTAGAGTGAGTTTAAGTATCGTCTGAATAATGGACCTTCGTTTTTCTCATCTTACTCTTGAGATATGGGACGTGCGTACCGGTGGTGTATTTGAAACACTCAAATACGATCACGCGGTGACTGCACTACAGTTCGACTCTCGGAAAATCATCGCAGCCACGGGAGAAAACGGAGCCAAGGTACGCTGCGCGCCATACTTCATGCATGTTAAGTGTAATTCCATCTTTTGCAATTCAGATATACAATCGTACCACTATGCAACACTCTACGCTTCGGACAAATGGACACACCAGACCGGTAGATCGCCTCCGGTATATGGACCGATATCTTGCTTCAGGTGGACGTGATTCAACCGTGAAGATTTGGACACTTTGAACCTATGTCCCGTGGAGCTCGTGGATACCCAAGCACGCGTCCGGTCCCCCTCTCTCGGCGTCTCTCACCCCATCCACCCCGCAGTCTGTCTGCCAGCGCGGCCCAACAGACGATTTGGACTTGAGACTAGCATCAGTTAACCTCGCAAGCAGATGTAGCATACATTCATATACAACTCCCCTTATCTTGACCATTTCTCAAAGTCACTTGGATAATCTAAAATTGCAATCGGCCCCATATTGCAATCACGCCGGTGGCCGACTATGACACTTGCAAAGTTCATTGACGGGCAATTCTCTCCGCCGACACCGACAGGTACCATCTTTTCCGGCATATTTGAAGGTAGCCGAAAGGTTACATTTAACTTACTTTATTTATTCGTGAGCAAGCTCAGACAGTATACATAGCCCGAGCATACGTGTGCGATGCGAACCAGGCATCACAGGTACCTCCTCGAGCTATAGCTTCAAAGAGCCCAGCTGCTTTAGATTCATTCGCCCGGACACCACCCCTTGAAGCACGAAATCTTTCACGTGCAGTGTGCAAGATGACTGAGACTCACAAACTATGCATCCTAGACATTCTTCCATTGTTATCTGCTGTGGGATCGTTTTTAACTCTGTCAGTCTCAGCTATAAGCACCAAACGCAGGGACAACTGCAAAGCTCCTGGCTCAGGCCGCGCGGTACCGATATTATGCTTTCCTGCATTCAGGATGGGCAGTGCTATAGCACTATCTCTTACTCTTGGTGTCGCATGGAGTCGTCGAGATACCCAACTATCGGGTATTGCTTTTGGAGGAGCCCTCACCGTCGTCATTGTAAGCTTGGATTAGAGTCCAACGTACTAACATTCTGTGCTGACATGCTTTTCATAGGCTTACGGGGTACTTCTCACATTTCTTTCGGTGCTCGGTCGCGGTCTTGGAAGCCGTCAGTTAAATCAACACGCGAATTTCGTCTTCCTTAGTGTTTTTGGAGCGGTCGCATATCGCGACCTCTGGCCATTTTTTACTTTCGAAGGGTCGAGATACCCACTCGAAATGTACACGGTGGTGGAAGATACTTTGCTTGGTATCCTCGGGGTCGTCGTACCACTTCTAAGTCCTCGTGAATATCAACCAGTGCATGGTACAGTGCGTAGTTTCTGAATACGTATTCATTCGTATATTCACTGTAACTCTCTTTTCCCAGTCGCCTACCAACGCGGAGCCTCACCCGGAACAGGCGGCATCTTGGCTGTCATTCCTGCTTTATTCCTGGCTCGATCCATTGATCAAAAAAGCATATAATTCTCAACACCTCGCTGCGGACGCTCTGTTTCCTCTCGCCGATTGCGATCATGTTGTAGGATTGGTGTCTCGAAATGCCCTTGTGAGTTGACGGCGTCAACCTTTCGTGTGTTATCAAACTAAGTACCTTTGTTTTAGCGCCTTGAATCTCACCAGAGATCACATATCTTTTTATATTTGATGAAGGCTTTTTGTAAGATTTCAGTGTTGTTGCGCAGTCACGGCTCAATCGTTAATCTGGTCGCTCAGCATCCGAATGTGTTACACTGGTCCTTTTAGTTTTGCTTCAGGTTTTCTTGAATATGGCAAGTCCGTTTGCATTGGAGCAGTTCCTAAGGTACTTTGATACTCATTCAGCTATTCATCATTGTTCATCGCACCCTCAGGCACCTGGAAACCCAAGGGAAGGGGGCGACCATACGTCCGATAGTATGGATCATACTCCTTTTTCTCAGCCCGGTCACATACTCTATCGTATACCAATGGTCGACATTCACTGCAGTAAGTTACCCAGTTGCGTCAACAGAGCAGGTTTGGAAATATGATGATTTTGTAGACTCGGGTGGCTGTGTACACGGAAGCGCTTGTTTCAGACATTGTACTCAAACACACATTGCGTATCCGGCTGCAGGGTGGTCAGAACAGTGAAGTTTCATCGGACGGGAACAAGTCGAACGATCAGGCCAACCTTGTCGGTACTATTCAGAACCACGTGACAACGGACTTGACGAATATAACTGGGGCCATTAATTTCCTTCCGAATGGTGTGTACCGGAAACTTCGTTGCATATACAGAGACTTAGAGGACGAAGTGGTTGGCGTTCCGCTGTACACTGTTTTATGCATTATTTATCTTTACAGGATTCTGGGCTGGAGGTGAGTTTAATGAATCGATTAGGTTCACCTCACCAACATGGAAAAGTGCTCTGGTAGGCGCAGCGTCCATGGCAATTCTCTTCCCAATCCCTGGGTACATTGCAAGCCTCTTACAAAGTGTAGAGGTAGAAAAGATGAAAAAAGTGATTCACTTTGTTTTTTCTTGACTTCTACATGTGTCTCATTCATGTTCATAGACCGATGGCAGGGTACAGCTTGTGAGCGAAAGTTCGTACGAGCATAGTCCTTTGCTGCACACCAACTGAGTTGTCTCAGCGATGACCACCCTCCGGATGATCAAACTCTTCGGGTGGGAACGCAAGATCTGCGACAGAATTCAAGACCGACGTCTGGAAGAGCTTGCTTGGGCCAAGAAGCGCTCACTACTTCAATTTTTGAATAACATGATTAAGTGAGTTTATCTGCTTGTTAGGTGGTAGACGAACGCTAATTTGTTCGTAGCTTTATCATACCTATTGTTACCATGCTCACCACATACTCCATCTACGTGAGTTTCTCAAGCTTACTCAAGCGAAATACAAATGTAACTGTGTCTATGGCAGACACTGGTCGCCAAACAGGATCTCACTGGCAAGTACAAGTATTTGACATTCCTTGTCAGATCATGTTCATGAAAAGATTTCAACTTAGCTTCCGTTGTATTTTCGTCGTTGGTTGGTAAGACACGTCGGCATTTCTAGAATACTGCGGTTTTAAAAGAGCCTTTTTAGTTTTTGATATCCTTCAGATGCAACTTCATGTGGTGGCTCATTCCATACCTTCTTTCCTCCAAGGTCCTGCGCACTTTATCTACGTTTCTGCTTCAAACTGACTACAACATTCAGGGAAAGTCTCACTCGATCGCATCAACACCTTCCTGTTACATGTGCGTCCCGATGTCATTCATTTACATTTTGGTACCTGACATGTCCAAGAATGACACTGTCATTGAACCCCCAGGAAGTGAAGGTAGTGTTCCACAAAGCAGCGATATAATAGGAATTTCGCATGCCACCTTTTCGTGGACCAAGTTAGAATCCGGTCCTGAAACCTCTCGTAACAAACGCTTTATCCTCGATGTCCCCGATGAGCTGGTATTTCAATGCAGGGAGCTAAATCTTGTCACTGGACCAACGGGTTCGGGGAAGACCTCGTTACTCATGGCCCTTCTCGGTGAAATGCACTTCCGACCGAGTGGCCTCACTTCTTGGTATAACCTGCCGAGACATGTCGGTGTCGCATATGCCGCTCAGGAGTCATGGATACTGAACCGGACGATACGAGTGAGTTCCACAATTTGAGGAAGGGTGGAACCGGATTTGATTAGTAAAACAGGATAATATTGTTTTTGGCTCGGAGTTCGACGAGGGGCGATATGCAGAGGGTTGGTCCGATGCCTTTTTCTAGATCTGCAAATGTGTTAATAAGGTCGTTTAGTGTTGTCTCAGTGTGCGCTCCAGCCCGACTTGGAACTCATGGAACATGGTGATCTCACCGAGGTAGGAGAAAGAGGAGTGACGCTAAGGTTCGTGTGTTCGACTATATTCCGTCAGCACGTTTACTCATGCACGCAAATAGTGGTGGACAAAAGGTAAAGAAGAATGTAACCGATATGGATTCACCCTGTACGAGCTAAACCTGGACCAGGCTAGGATAACACTCGCACGCGCTATTTACTCTTCCGCCGAAATCCTTCTCCTTGACGACGTGAGGTCGAGTTTGTTGGAAGATCACAAATTACTCATGACCCTATTGAAGGTTTTCGCAGCGTTGGATGTTCACACGAGCCAGTGGATTGTCGATTGCTGTTTCCGAGGCAAGCTGGTGAAAGGAAGAACTATCATCATGACGGTGGGTCGATCACAGTCTCTGAATGCACCTAAGACTTGAACTCAAGTGGTTAGACACATAATGTGTCACTCGTCAACGATATTGCTCGATATATGGTCACTCTGAACAATGAGGGTCGGGTTCAGAGCCACGGACCCCTAACGGACGGATATACGAATGTATCTGATGCAGTCCAAGGCAAGGAACGCGAGGTTGATTGCCCATCGAATGATAGTGCCTCTACGTTGGAAAAGAAGGTTCCATCAGTTAGAAAGGAAGGTGGAACTCTGACAACAGCCGAAGAGATAGCTGAGGGACATGTTAGCTGGTCAGCAAGTAAGCCATATCACAGCATGACGTTTCCATTGCGCTGAATTTATCATCAGTTGTTTTGTATCTTCGCAGTTGGGGAGGCCGCGCACCCATTTTGAACTGGGCTTTGTACGTTTTCGGCTTGTCTGCTACCTACATCGTCTTTGCCTCTCAGTCGTGGTACCTTGGCTATTGGGCTGGACAGTACCAAAAGTCCGTTGTGGTCAATGTCGGACAGTAAGGGAATTGTGTTTATTGGGAAGGTTGCTTTCCTCAAAATCCTCTTCAACAGAAACGTCGTGATCTATGCTTTGATTGTCTTGAGTACCATGACTTTCTACTCTCTGTCGTCCACATTCAACATATTTAAATCGATAAACGCCTCCAAGGTGATTCACAATCGACTTGTTGAGCAGATCTTTGGTGCTACATTTAGGTACATCGTTTCCCATGCTTAAGCGCATCCTGTCTGAATAATGTTTATAGGTGGCTTGACACAACTCCAGTAGCTCGAGTACTAACGAGATGTACTCAAGATGTTGGCACAGGTAAGACATTTTTTGTGTTTGGATAACGATTTTCGCTGACTCGCGCAGTGGACGGAATGTTCTCCTTGTTCCTATCCGCGTTCATAGAGATTACGATCACAATGCTAGTCAGGCTCATCGCTGTGCTTTATTTCGCCCCATTTTTTGCGATACCCGGTCTGGCTGTCGCAATCGTCGGCGGGTGGTGCGGACAAGTGTATATGAAGGCTGAGTTGTCTGTCAAGCGAGAGTTGAGCAATGCCAAGGCGCCTCTGTTAGCTCATCTGGGCACCGTTCTCGCTGGCGTGGGTAAGTGCTAGAGACGCGTGGATGAAAACTTCAACAGTGTTGAAAATTGTTCCTAGTCTCCGTCCGCGCGTATGGCGCACAAAGCCGGTTCATCACGGAGTACCAAGCGTACATTGACCACTATACCCGTGTTGCTCGTCCCTTTCATGCTCTGAACTGGTGAGCGAATGATGCTGTTGATATATCTAATTTTATGACCGACGATGAAATAGCTGGGTTTCTGTCAGACTGGAGGCACTCGGAGCGTCGTTTTCAGTGGCATTGGCAGTGTACTTGATGTACGGACATCACAACATCAGCCCTTCCAACGTAGGGTTCTCCTTAACTATGGCTGGTATGTTACCCAGTCCAGGTCGTTGTACCTCGCTGATATGATGATTTTAAGTGACCTTCAGTGCATTCATCCTAAATTGGATAATCACCTATAACAATTTGGAAGTCCACGGTATGTTTCATGTAAATGTGTTCATCCTCACCAACAAACTGACTCAAAATTCAGGCAACAGGTAAGTTCCATGCAATGTTGCAAGTTTTGTGTTTTGAGTGGGCTGCATGCCAGCCTTGAACGTATTGCGAGCTACATGGAGATAGAGCAAGAAGAAGTTGAACCTACCCGCAAGGTTATTCCGCCCGCACACTGGCCTGCTTCAGGTGACCTGCGCGTGGAAAACTTGTCAGCTCGATACTCCAGTGTAAGTGTTACGTTTTTGGAGGCAAAAAAATAATGATCATAACCTCATGGCAGGATGGCCCCAACGTCCTTCACAACCTGACATTCCACATTCGCTCTGGGGAACGTGTCGGAATCGGTACGTACCGGATTGCTGTCCTTTTCAGCGATTATAACTAAGTGCGCTGCAGTTGGTCGCACTGGAAGTGGCAAGGTATGTTGTCGTATTTTCGTCTAGTTATGCCCTCATACCGATCGCTGAACCTGTCATGCAATCAGACCTCGCTCACCCTTACCCTTCTGCGGTGCCTTCTCACCGAAGGAGAGGTATATTACGACGGTATCCTCACTTCCTCTATCCCACTCGAGAGCCTGCGTTCAAGGCTCACTATCATCCCCCAATCTGTAAGCACTATCCTTCTCGAGGAAAGAACAAAAAAAAGCTTACCTGCTTACCAGGCGGAACTCCTCAACGGCACAATTCGCCAGAATCTCGATCCGTCTGATCAATTAGACGATGCGACCCTATACGACGCTCTTCGATCGGCAGGTCTCTCCGAGCTGCAGGAACTCGACTCGAGCTCCAATAGTAACAGCAGGCTCATGCTCGATACCTCCGTCACTGCTGGTGGTACCAATCTCTCCGTCGGACAGAGACAGATCGTGGCTTTGGCGCGTGCAATGGTTCGGGAGAGCAAATTGCTTATCCTTGACGAGGGTACGATAGAGTTCTTCTTGTACACCTCGCGATCAACACTGACGTTTCCTCTTCTTCGTCAAACCAATCTTCCCTTCTACAGCAACGTCTGCGATAGGTAAGCATGTACAAGAACGCTGGAAATACACCGTGATGCACTGACCTCTTTTCTTTCTTTCTTTGTTCTCCTATATGGTAGATCATAAGACGGACGCTGTCATTCAGAATTCCCTCCGAGAGATGAAAGATGTTACACAGCTCATCATTGCTCACCGGCTGCACTCTGTTATGGACACTGATCGAATCGTGCGTACTGCCTAGATTGTGCGAGACAAGTGGATTGTGGCACTAACAACCAGCTGGCATAGATTGTCTTGGATGCGGGACGTATCGTGAGTCTTCTTGCGGCCACCTTGCATCATGGCTGTGGTGCTGACATCTGTCTATTTATCCGAAAAGGTCGAATTTGACACCCCAAGAAAACTTTTGCAGCACGGAGAAGGTATATTTCGGACGCTCGTGTATGCGAGCAAGGACAAGGAGGCGTTGTTGGCTATGGCACGCTAAAACACATCACTTTAGCACAAGTCTTTTTGTATGAGAGTACTTTACCAAGGGGGTGATCGACTCACGAATAAATATTTAAGGGGCTCAAGTAAGACCCAGTATTCAATCTTCTCTCCCGGAAGTCTCATCAGACATGCGAGCATCATCCTTTGGGCTGTAAACCTGAGAGTAACCTGGTGGTCCTGTGCTGGTCTTCTGCATGTCTGGATACTACTTTATCGCCTTACATTCCTTTTCTCTGTCTAGCTGCCACGTGCATAGACCACGCTGGCGGCTATCTTTATTGCCCAACATCTGATGTTTGTGTCATCACAATACTATTTCTGCAGAGTCAAAGGTTGGTTGTTTTCTTTCTCATTGTCTGCTTTGATGGCCTACTAATAGGCTACTATTACATCAAAATCTCCAGTTGTTCTATGTTGTCCACGGTCTTTGTTGGGCAGTTCTGCATTACGTGGCAGATTACGCCTACGTTAACGCCGTCGGTACTCAGACCGTGACAACATCTGCGACAACATCTGCGGTAACATCTGCGGCAACATCGAACGTGCAGTTTTCGGCACCAATCGCATGTCGTCACGCGCACGCAGCCGTGACATGATATTGAACGAGGAATGATCCTTCCCCATCTTGCCAATTGGCGTCATATGTGAAGAGTCGGAGTCGGAGTCCTGGTGTTGTTTCAGCCGGCTTGGCCCAAGTTTCCTGCACCGCTGCTATTGATGTCATGATGTCATCATAAATTTCTTCATGCCACGCATGCAAAGTATCACCACCCATTTCCAGAGTCGTCGCTGTGACGGAACAGCAACTCCTCGTCATGCACTTTATGCACTGTGGAGCTTTGACTAGATCCGATTTGAGCCGGTTACTGCTTGTCATGCAGCAGATGAGACAAGTAGTCACGTGCTAGAGCTGCCCACCATTGGATGATAATTAGTACGTACAATATCTTCGAGATGTTCCAAATCTTCACCCAATGAGCACGGATGTAGTTTAGCTTTTGCGTAGGGTCTAAGACTAGTCAAATAAGAATCAAAAGAAAGAAATATACACACGGAGTGACATACCCATGTAGATCATGTATGCGTCAGTGCGCTTGTAGTATTCAGAGACTTTTTTTTTCAAGCGAGCGTTAAGAGCACTTGTAAACGCTTGGTACTTATGGGTCTTCTTGCGAGTTGACCGTGCCTTGTAAAACGTCTCCAGTGCAGCCAGAGCAGTGTGCAACGCAGGTCCAGTACTGGTCGAGAATGCATGTTGCGCATTCTCAGCATGCTAAAACGGCAAACTGAGCCTTAACGTTTACAAAAAAGTGTGGCGAGAAAAAGCTTACTCCCAGAAGCGACAACAATAGTTGGACTCGCTGTCATTCGGACTGTGTCAGCCCGTGATCCCACATCCGTGGCTTTTGGCAGGATCATGTTCGTTGAAAGCCAAACTGGAACGAGGGTTAACATTTCAGTTGACTAGTACGCATATCAATACATCACCTCGTACCACTGGGTGCCCGTTCAGTTCAAGCATTAAATACGTGGGCGACCACCTTACTCTCATATTGGGGCGTTTTGATGCGAGGTTTATGATACATGTCTGGATGCGTTGGAAGAGTTCTTTCTATTGAGCCGAAGAATGCATCTGTACAACTGAGATAAAAACAATGGAATATGTATAACCCATTAGTGTACCTCGACCAATATCGCTCGTACAAGGCCCACCTCATCACGGTGGCCAATCTCTTCCCTCTGTGTGACGATGATTTGCTGATTTGAAGAGGCTGAATCAAAAAATTTTGACTTGCTGTGTGCGGCCAGCAAAGATCGAGTTTTCAGATTGATGATGTGCAACGCACGTCTGCATCAAACAGCCAGCCAGATTATTGAATCAGCCGAGCAAACTCCTGCATAATCGTGGTGTCATTACTAGCACTGTCATAAAGTCGATCTATGAAACAATAGACACCTTAGCTTCGAAATAATATGAAGACATTTGCACACTCTATAGAGGGCTTGACCAGACGTGTACTGTTGTGGGCGTTATTGAGGCAGACAAACCCAAGGACTGCTGGCTCGATCGTCCAAACTGTCGGCGCTTGTTCCTCCATCCACGAGCCTGTGACCGCGAAGTATTCATCGATATTGGACGCTTGCCATCCATCACAGGTCAAATTGATGTTCCCCTTGACCTTGTCACTCTATAGCAGTTTCTCAGTCGCATCAAATGAGGATAAAGTGAAGAAAGCTCACGGACAACCGCTTACGAAACTCCGAGAGCTGCTGCTTGAATTTGTCTTCACTGAAGACCATGGACGTATATGATGATGTGTCAGTACGAATCTGCGTGAACTTAGGCACGGACACACGCACGAACACTAAGTCCCTGCGCTTGTGTGCACACGGGTGACGAGTCCGGAGTGAATGATGACAGAGAGCGCTAAAGAGGATGGCACGCGCTATGGCACCGTTCAAGTCCTAAGTGTGACTCGTGAGGGTTCATCGCTTTGTTGCGCTTAGCCGCTAGCCGATGGCTGGGACTGCTCCCAACCAAAGTCAATTCTCAGATGAACTTGGACAGTATCGTCTGACTCAAAATTGGTCACGCACAGCACTGTTCCAGCAGCTGCGTATGTTTAGTTCCACTACCTCGGCGTGCAACGGAACTCCAGTCTTGTTCCTGGTGCCGCTTTCGGTCGTATCATCCAGATCTGGCCGATTATGACCAAGCAGCCACCTCTCGACCCAAGGTATCACTCACCCCAGTGAACCCAATTATATCGCTTCTGTTGGTAGCGACTTTTTTGGACTGGGTAGTGATGGCATTCCAACCAATATCTCCACTGTCGCCGACCTCCTGGATCTCCAGAACATCAGTTGGAGTGAATATCAAGAAAACATGCCAAGTGATGGTTACACCTATTATTGTACCTCACACACCCCTACCTCATCGACGTTGTCAGCGGTGCGTGTCTTGCCACTGCATTTTTCTGCCTCTTCATGCCCGACGAGCTGCGTGCCTTGGGCGGTCGCGGCGGGCACTCAAAGTACGACCAGTATGATCTCGAAGCCAGGCGCCCTGGAATCGGACTCGACGAGTTTGCCAGCGATATCGTTGAATCGGCTGACTTGTCCGACGAGGCAGAGCAAGATCACCCCATCGTCTATCGCTCTCCGAATCCGAACCCCAATTCCGGCGTGAATCACACAGGCCCATGTCAGGCCCAGGGTCAGGGCGAGGGTAGACATGCGCTACAGGGAGCGAAAAAAAAAAGCGTGGCAGCTGCACCGGCATGCCGCAAGCATTGCCTGTCTCGTTCGCCCAGACGAGCGAACCGAGGGTGGAATCCAATTGGCAGCGATGGGTTTGTCTTTCTACCCGTGATCTAGTGACGTTTTGGGATATTGTAGGAATAGAAGATATTTTTTCCGACCGTGTTTTACTTTAGACGTTGCGGCCCAGATTGTAATCGAAGAGTCGATGCTATTTGCTCTATTACATATACCCATCTACCGAATGTAGTGCCCACTTATTCCCTTTCATCTTTTGCTACTGCAAGGATTCCAGCTCGCGCTGTTCAGCCTCATGCGCGGTGATGATAGCTTGTTTACGTTCCATCAGCTCTTTTGGCAGAAGTGGCCGTCTGACAGACATGCCAGCTCATCAACATCAACACGTTCGTCACCGTGGTGAGCCACTTACTCTGCACGGCCTTTCATCTTGGCCATCTGACTGCCCTGCACCGGAATAGTTTTGATGCCAATGGGCCTGCAGATAAATTGAACACGCCGTCCATGATCTAGAAAAAGAAACACAACTCACACGTCCTCCATCTCCTCTCGCAGCTTTTCAGACTCCCGCAGTTCATCGCTGCCATTGAGCCAGGTTCTGTCCCACTTCGGCTCCATTTCCCGCCAGTGGAAAAAATAGTTTTCCATCCTCTCCCTCCGACCCCGATCCGCGGCGAGGAGATTGCACATCAGCCTTGCGCGCTCCCGAAGCCCTTGCGCAAGTTGCTGAGCCACAGATATTTGATCCGTGAACTCAGCATCTTGTGCAGCGGTTGTCTGCATCACCGTTATGGTGCGTGTGACGCTGTCTGGGTTGGTGGGCGGTGGCGTGCCCCTGCGTGATGATGCTGGCAAGTTGAAGATGCTTTGTCTTTCTTGCGTCGTCGAGATGCCACTGTTGGGCTCGTTTCCCTGGTGAGCACGTGTGGATTCTGTGTTGACGTTTGGATGCCAAGGCTGGGGTGCAGGGTGTGTGACGATTGGTGGCGTGGTATTGGTCTGAGTGCTGGTGGGGAATCGGTCGGTTTACGCATTCGTCTCGGACCAATCAATGCGACTGACCCCCTCGATTTCTTGCGCACAGGCCCCTCTTCGCGATTCCCTACGTCTCCGATCAGTACTCGAACGAGAGAAACACGGTTTCGCATACCTTGGTCTCTTTGTCGACTCGAGTGCCGATAGCTGTTGAATGATCTGCTCACTTTTGATGTTGGCCGGGATGCGATGGGCCTGACGGAGCGCATCAAGCCTCGGGGATGACGCAATCGAGAGGCAACGTTACCTTGGCGAGTCGTTGGAGCTGGCTCCGAGATAGGGTTCGCAGCGTCGTTTCGCTCAGATCAATGCGTGCTTGCGAGAGTTGTGGCACTGTCGACACACTCTTAACCGTTCTAGGTGTGTTCGTCTTGTTTGTCTTGCGCGATTGGAGGTTCATCATGGTGGTGGTGTTGGATGGGAGGGGGAAAGAATTTGCGGTCGAACCAGACGATTCGGTGCGTTGCTTTATGGCAAGGATTTGTGGAGGTCCACCATTACGGAGAACAATGCAGCTGTCCCTTGGGTATACACAAGCGAGCCGGAGAACCGGATATAGAAGCAACGTGGACTGTGTCTCGGTTGGACGATTGTCTCCCCTCCTGCGGGTAAGACGCAACGGCAACCCAAGAGTGCAAGGGATGAATTGATGAAGCGCTGAGGGACAGCATTGATATGAATGATCGCACGCTGTGCCCCAGAACCTGACAAAGGCTGTCACTTTCCGGCATTGGATATCATCTGGATCTGGAACTTGTGTTAATCGTAGATCTACGGCGGCAGACTGGGAAAGGAAATTCGTGACCAAAACAAGAGTGAAAGGGTGCACAACACCCGCCTCTCAGTTTTTCCTTGGTTGTTGACTCACTCATATCGTTGTTGTCGCCCTGCCTGGTTCATCGTGGTCCATGGATTTTTTCTTCCTTCTCCTGTTGAGTCGTGCAGTGCGTCCAGTCCTTCAGTCCTGTTGGATTCGTACGTTTCATTTCTTGTTCGGGCCCTCAGTGATTATGCTTCCTTTTTCTTTATTTAGATGAGCTTTCTTCGAGTCGTCGAAGGACTTCTCTCGTACATAGGTCCTTAATCCTGGATGTACCCAGAGACTATAAAACTTGTAGGTACCAGTCCTGGCAAACCACTTTCTGCCCGTCAGATCGACACTCTCAAGGTTCGTACGACCTTTTCGTTGATCCCGTCCTTATGATTTCATCCCGCAGTCTTCTCCGATATGCCGGGTGTTTACATCTCAATTCCCGCAGTGGGCAAAATTCGCTTCGGTTTCGACCGTGGTGATCGTCATGGCCCTGCTGGTCCGCCTGGTTCGATACCCGACCATTCCCCTCTCTTCTGGGAACAATTTCTTCCGTATTTTTTATTTTTCCTGTTCTTTCTTTCTCTCTTTACTGTTTCCAACTACTCTCACTATTTATTCACATTTTCCTCGGGTTCTTTCCTGTTCGCGACCATTTATCTTGCAAGGAACGAAGATACCGCCCAAATACATGGCGCTAGTTATCACCTTTTTACTAAGAACCCCATCTGTAAAGTAATCGTCCCTGGTAAGTTCGTTCCAACGTTTTCTACGTGCTCACTCTTACACTACTCACAGATGACGCACTGTCAAATGTGTTTTTTCCTCACGTTCTACAAGCTTTTGAGGGTGGTATCAGAGGATCTGAAGAACATCGAACATGGTTCCCCGGTCCCGGAGTCCCAGGGAATGTTAGCTAATGGTTACAATTAGTGATGGGCATGACACTACTGTCGGCTTTGCTGCGCAATGGTTACAATGGTGGCTTGTTCCATTACTTCAGGATCCCAATTTCAACACGCCCAGGACGTTGATCGTGCTCACCTTCGACGAGTAAGTAAACCCGATACCATACATTCCCAGCACGGAGTCTGCTTTCACGCTACTTAGTACCGCAGCTCACAATAGATCTAAGGCATATACGCTGGCCACAGAGACGGAAGAACAGCCAGCCTGTCAGAAGGCTATTCATCTGACTGATCGACTAGAAAATGTGGGGCACTACTAGTCAACTCTCCACTTGGCATGCCATCTGGCATAACGGTTGTATGCTGTCTTCCTCGCAGACAACCGCATATCTTCAATCAAACAACTCCATGACATCACCATTGTTTCTTTCGATCTTTGCACCGCTGAGATGTGTTTGACAACTCCTGATCTGTTTCCAGTACTGGCTTGCATTAAGGAGACAAACGAAGCCTTGAGATCTTCAGAGGCCCGCTCAAATAGCACATCCACATTATCCATGGATTGTTCGGCGAGAGGAAAGAGCACCTATGATTGTACATAGAATAAAAAGAAGCATAATATAGAAAATAAACACGTACCGCATGAGCCCGATGCTCAGGGTTTCCCTCGTGAATCATCAACTCGTTATCCTGCCCCAATGGTCTTACGAAAACTTCGAGTTCAATCCTTTCTACCGAAACCCATCTGACTCCACCCCAGGAAAGCTTAAGGAAGTTCGCTTCCTCAGCATTGACGGTGGCATAAAAGTTGTCCTGGTTGACGCGAGGTTGCTCAAGAAGCTGGTGAGCAACAGAGTCATCTGCATTTGGAAGCGACCATGAGTGGGATTCATGGATCTTAACAATAAAAGCAAGGTCGATAGACGGATTGGACTGCACAAGGTTATGAAGGCGTGCTTTTGTTGCCTCATGTGATGCCGTAAAGGCAATCTCGCCAACCCATTTGGTGATGTCACGGCAAGACAGGGGAGAGCTGTCTCTCATTTGCAGCTCATAGTCTGGAGTAGCCATTGACAGTTCATTGCCTTCGTCGTAGAGAAGAGAAGGATTAAATGGTGACCTGAAAGTGTGCGGCCGCGGACCGGCAAAGATGTCAGGGTTGAGAACAAGTTTTTGAGTGAAGTGCCAGATATTTTCGTGGAACAAGGCAAGAATGCCTTCGTGAAGACCAGAGGGCGATATAAAGAAAAGCTTTCTGTTCGCTGGGCTATAGATGAACCTATATGTTTTATTTAAACTGTAAACCATAGTTATTAAAAAAAATTTACTTCATTGGCATTGTCGGAATATTCAAGTCATCCTTATTTAAAAGGTGGCGATAGTCTTCGCGAGTAATATCATCTTCAATCTGAAAATACATGCTGTTAATCTTTCTTGTAGAGAAAAATGAATGACCTACGAGTACGGTGTCAACAGGGGCCTCTTGAAGCTTCGAAAAGACCCGGTCTAGAAAAAAGACGTCAGTTAAGTTTGAAGCGCTCTGATGGCCAACCCACCAATTTTGCCATCATTCACCACCCGCGGACTGATACCTTGGGCTTCGGCCACTGGGAGAGCAAACGCTGACTTGCCTTTGACTGTCTATTAAAGACCACGGGGTCTAAAATCAAGAGTTACACTTACCTTTTTGCATTCTATAAGTTCGCTTGGTGGAGAGGAAAAAGTGAACGAGCTCCTATTTGCTGGTGACTAGTAGTGCACCTCATGATTATGTAAATAGTGTCCTTCCAAAAGCGTCGGACCACCGGACCGCAGGTCATCTACATATAGGGGCTCAACCTACACATAGCTTCAAACCATGGACTAGCATCGCTTTCCTTCCCTGTTACCACGATATTCCGAGTCTCCACAACCGCTATATCATCCATCGACATGGTATGTTTACTTTGCTTCGGAGTGGCAGTCCGCAAATTTTATCCCCTATCATCAGGCCTGTTTCAATCCATACGAAGAATACCTCTCCCATCTTCATTGTATCACAGAAACGCCAGAAATATGCGACTTCTTTTTCCACGAAAACATACTCCATAAAGTATTCCACGTCAGGCGCCGGATGTCTGGATATCTTTTGCTGACATTCAGGAACCGATCTTCGTACGTGGCCTTTCATGTAACTTATTTAACCCATATTAACTCCGTGTGGGACGTCTTCCGAATTTTCAAGGAGACAGACTGTTCACACTTGGGCGACGCAGAGTTCCTGCAGAGGACGTGGTATTAGTACTCTCGGCTCGGCACCTGGAATTTTTTATGATCCGCCTTTTATGAGGCCGGTTGGTCATGGCTCCGGACCCCGGGCGGCAGCCTTTCTTTAGATGAAGTACTGCCGCTTCTCAGGCTCATTGGAGAGCAACGACCTCGACACACAGGGAGATTCGGGGTTAATTGCTACGATAGCGATCAAGGCTCTCGGCCATCCAGCTCTTTGGCGAACGACCTGGGCCGCACCAATTTCAACGCCGACGTCTTACTACAAGGTGAAAAATAGACGTTGGTTTTTCATGATCCCCTTTATTGATGAGCGGTGGCGCGCCGATGTCCAGGAGGTTGTCCGACGCTTCACTGAAGTTGAATGGCGGCAAGCAGCAGCAAAGCGGGTGGCAGAAGAGCAGAAGAGTGTCGGGTGGCAGCGGAAGAGTTGGCGGTTAAGGAGCAGGACAGCCCTCAGGGAGACCGAATCATATCTTAGTCGTCAAGACGTGCTACAGGTGCTAGACACCTTGCCTCAAACTCTCAAGAGTATACAGGACGCTTTCCACGCTTTCTCGGTTACGGTAAATCAAGCCATGCAAGATTTAACTCAGTATATCAATGCCCAGTTATCCATAATTGAGACGCCAGAACTAGGGGGTAGTGAACTCGCCGTCGGAGACCAGTAAAAAGCCGTTTGCGATAATTTAACGCAGGCGTATGGAGGTGTCTGTACTCGGTGACGATATCAAACTGTAAGCAAGTTACAAGTCCTGTATGTCCGAGTAGAGTCCAATTAAGTTGGCTGGTATGCACTGTAAACTGTTATATATAGAATCTTGGGATAGACCAAGTGCTTACCCACATCCTAACCGTTCCACTCCCAAGTAATCCTACTTACGAGCCCATAACCCTAGAACTGGACGGCACTGTCGTACAAAGTCTTGGTACATATCCCAACCCCCATCCAAGTGCGGCGGCGTTGGTATGGCGAATATCCTGTAACTCGATGTGGGGGAATACTTGGGTGAGGAAGACACACGAGCGCTTGAATTGCGGCTGCCAATTGCGTAACTGCGTTCGCTTGAGCTCAGCCTTCATGGTAAACGGTGGAACGTGCAAGTCAAGAATTACAGCAACGCGAGGTTAAAAGTGTGGGTAACACCTCATAAACAGAAACACAAAGGTGTATACATGGTGAGCGACGTCAGCGGCAGTCTGGACAAATCAATTAGAGCTTGTGAGTACAGGTAGCGCCTGAATAATGGACCTTTTTTTCGTCCTACTCTTGAGATATGGGACGTGCCTGCCGGCGGTTCATTTGAAACGTACAGATACGATCACGGGGGCGCTGCAAGTTTGACTCTCGGAAAATCATCCTAGCCACAGGGGAAAACGGGGCCAAGGTACGCTGAGCGCCATACTTTTTGCATTTCAGATATACAACCGTAGCACTGATGACGACACGACCATAGATACGAGACGAGACTCAAACAGCAGAGCAAAGCATGTCGAACAGAACAGATCTACTTTTGACGTCATTTCGCGTTTGTCAGATTAGGATCGCCTGTAACCCGAGTCTTCACCCCGGTTATTATTACGATAATAGTCCCGGACGCGCGTAGATTCACGGGGACCGGAGTGCCTTTCGCCGCCCTCGGCATATGCTTGTCCACCATATCTTGAATCGTAACGTGGGGGCGGACTGACGGAGCGACGTCTAAGATAGGGGCATAAGTTTGCAATGTAATAATACGAGCAAGGAATAAAATAAACACACCGAGATCGGTACCCGTTTGCACTGCCGCCAGGATAGGGAGGAGGTGGCGTCGCCGGACGCCTACGCGACTCCTGCGTCTGATTGTGACTAATAAAAAAAAGCGTGAAATTTGAACTTTCAATGGAAGAATTTCCCTCACCGAGGTGCTTTATCATAATCATCCCTGGGCGGAGGGCCAGGAGGGGTTCGAGGCCTTCTACCTTGTCCTTGGTACGCCGCGCTTCTATCTTCTGGTGCAGCAGGGCGCCTATCATGTCGGCCGTGTGAATCACGCGGTGGTCCGCTCGCAGGATCCCTCTCAGAACCGTGATATCCAGTACGCTCGTAACGAGACGTAGCCGGCAGAGAAGGGCTTCGCATGTGATAGTCATCGTTTTGACGACGCGAGGAATACTCGGAACGTTCACGTGGAGGGGTCTGGGCCCGCCGACGTTCTTGCGGGGGTGGGGCAGCAGCTGTGTCGTAAAGACGATCATCCCTCGAGGTCGGTTGTCTCGAGTATTCATCTCGGTAAGAATGACCGTCCCTAGGCGCATGCTGATGATAATCACGGTTGGATTGACTGCGATCGTGGGAGGATGGCTCGTTCATGTTTCCACTCCGTCTGACGTAGTAGCATGGTGAGCTCGCAAGAACGATCAACATCAGATATCGGCACTTACGACTGAGTGTTCGGACGGGGGCACTCCCTGTCGTGAATCGTAAGGTTCACATTCGACAGTAACACCAGTAGACTCACCTTGCCCAATGTCCATTTTCTCCGCACCTAAAGCAAGCACCAGGGTCGTCAGTCCGTTTGAACGTTCGCCCACGACTATGCGAGTGCTCGACCCGAATCTTGTTTCCCATGAAGTAGCCTTCGTGGTACCTAGCGACGCTTTCTTCCGCCGCTTCTTTAGTGTCGAACTCCTAAACACCATGTCAGCGGCGAAAAAAGGGATGAAAAAAGCTCAAGTCTTACCACGAAGCCATACCCAAGCCTGAAAATGAGCGATAGAGTCAGCCAAAACCGTTTTGAACAAACGGAGGGGGAAAAAACTCACTTGAGCTCAATGGTGACGATGTGGCCCATTTTTCCAAAACAGTTTTGCAGATCCTCAGGGCGCGTATGATCGGGGAGGCCGCCAATGTAAATTTTGTTTGGCTATGTAGCACAGAGTTCAATACCGTGGCCAGACAAAGTGGAGAAAGGCGACAACAAGAAAGCGAGGAGACGGCGCCACAATGCAGAGAAATCATCATCAGGACCATCCAGACAAGCAAGCAGACATGGGGGAGCATCGTCGCCATCTCCAGATCACAATAGGGCGAGGAAGCAGTGCCAAAAAGTCCAAATCCCAGGTCACCAGTGGGTAGCCCCAGACAAAATGCTGCGCACGAGCTGCCCAGAGTAGAGAACATCGACTCGAACATGGCACGAGGGCAGTAGACAACGGAAGCAGCAGAGCAGGAATTAAACAGCAAAAACGAGAGGATGAGACCTAAGCACCTTGCCAGCTGGTCTGTCACGAGCTGAGTCAGTCTTGCCGCCCTGCGTCTCTTCAAAAGCCTTGCCAATGGGGATTTCAGTCCCCCGCACAGCATCGTCGAGCTGGACGTCGCCTGTGTTGTCGATGTCGTGGGTAGCGGGGCCCATTAGTGTTGTGTCCAAGTCGTCGTCAGCGAGGCTCCACTCGTTGGTGTGTGTGTTTGGACCCATTCCGGTAAGAGTTGAGAAGCCACACGCGTCTGTTTTCTTTTTATGTCTATTTCTCACTCAACCACAAATCAACCTAATAATTCAAACCCCTTTCAATACACCCAAACCCACAAAGACGTAGATACGGCCCCTCCCCTAAACTTTTACTTTTTCAAGAAACCAGCATCCACGTCCCACTAGCAACTCCAATCGCCAGGAGGACAAGGACACTAGCAAACGCCTTTATATCAAGCGCGATGGCGCCACTGGATTTCGGACTGGAGCTCCCTCCACCAGAAGTAGAGGCCCCAGCAGGAAGCGTGGGGACAGAAGTGCCAGTCGCACTGGCCAAGCAGGACGTCGCCGCTGCATTGACCGCGCCCGTACCCGATGGCGCATGTGTATTGACAGTACCGTTTCCACCAAAGCTGCAAGCCTGGACATTGCTGTTTTGATCGAGATAGTGCTGGGTCATGACCCAAGACAGCACAACGGCTACAAGGAGTTACTTTGGTGCCCGACGTGTGAAAAAATGAAGAAACATACTGGGATCACATGCAGAGACAGAGCCATACACGCCAGACGATCCATTACCAGCTATGGCATTGCAGTTTGCACCGATTTGCCCGAGTTGGCTGCAGCCATAATTAATTAAATCACCAACGATTGTGCTATAGTTTGAGGTCGTTGGAGTGAACTGACAACTCAAGTTGTTCTCCAAGCATGTGCACGCGGCAAGATTGGGGGTTGGCGGCAAAGTCGTAGACGCAAGCATGGTCGAGTTCTGCTGTGGGCAGGCTGGGTAACTCGTCGATCCAGCAGCACTCTGGGAAGGTGAATTAGGAGTCGAGGCTTGGGCATATTGAGACTTCAAGTTGTCGAAATTTTGGTTGGGCGTGACTGTGCTGCCGTCGGAAGAGATCGAGACGATGCCAAAGTCGCCTTGTGCGCTTGTAGCAGGAAAGTAGGAAAAGGCAACACCACCCGACCAGTCAGTGGACAGGTTGGAGCTGAGGAGCGTTCCGACCTCACTCCAGTCGGTTACTGGACTCGTCGGGCAACCAAACTCGCTAAAGTAGGCGGCTACATTGTATGACGAGAAAAGAGCCTCCGTTGCAGCATAAGCTGTCGTGGATGACTGGTTTGTACACGGCCATTCACTGTGCAGATGTCAATCGGATTGAATCGAAAAAATGCTCGTCACCTACTAATTATTGAGACCATAAAGATCGATTGCGGTGGTACCGGAGTTGCCATTGGACGGGTCACAGGAGAGATACTCAGCAAGAGGAAGTATCCAGGACGCATCGCCGTCTATCGCAGCATATCCAATAAGAGCACTAGACTTGATAGAGTTACTAAAACGAGAAAAAGTTTTAGCGAGTCGCAAGTCCGTTTCTAGCACACCACCCACAGGTATGCCTTGACGTCACGAGCCGCCGCTTTCACAAACGCAGCCGCATTCGTCCCGTTGGCGGCGGTAACGACCTCATTTCCTACGTTGTACGCAAGCACATTGTCATATTTCGAAAAGACATGAACGGTCTCGATATATTGGTCTAAAAGAGCCGTGGTCCAGGACGGATCGGTGCGATCGATAGATCCGTTCAGAGGCAAAGACAAGTCGATTCTGAGAAAAACGGTCACAATTTCCCGAACACAGCAAAACACATGACTCACATGGCGTAAATCCCAGCACCGCTGAATAGCTGCATGCACGTGTCGTGGTCCAGCGCCGAGTTGACGCTGTACGCACGAATGGTGTTGACGCCGAGTTGCTGGAGGTAGGGCAAGTCGCGCTGACAGGCGGTGCCGTTCGACAGGGGATCGACGTAAGTGGAGGGCTCGAGAAACGGGTTGTCGGAGTTGTCGATGACCTGTCCTGGAGAGACGATTGAGACGACGTGCATGAGAAAAGGCACAGGACACACCTTGTTCTTGGTACGCGACCCCTTTGATGTAGAACCGGTTGCCATCGGCGGTGTAGAGATAGCGTCCAGCGCGGGAGACGGACTGGATGGCGTGCACGCCGGATATAATAGCGGCTGAAAGAGCGAGGGCAGCGATGCCGCGTATGTGCATGTTCGGAGTAAGGAGCGTGAGGACACGAGTCGAGTTTATGTTGAAGAGCGGGGCCGGTGTGGGCCGCTCAACATGGCTGTGCTAATTATTCGGTCATGTGCCTTGTGTACCTCGACGTCCGATCTCAATCGCTAGATGCACGCCGCCCGATCGAGAGCTATCGAGAAAGCAACGACGCATAGATTGCACAATAAGTACACAAGGTAGTGCTGCGGCATGTTCGCCATTAAACAGACATTGCTTTAGATGAGTGGAAGATGAAAGGCTGTACAAATGCGGCAAATAAAGGCATGTAAAAGAGGGGCAAGACAAGCGAAACGTTCGGAAAGCAAGACCAAGTTATAGCTACGGCGGTCGAATTGTGTATGCCGGACCAAAGTACAAGTGTGCGAGGTGATATGATCGAAGCCGGCCGATGCCCATAGGTCGAAAAAGTACTCCGGGAACACGAGATGAGCAACAAGCAACAGAGGTATCGGGCGTCCAACGCAACGGTGTTAGAATATACACGAAAATAGGGGATTAATGAGCGACTAGAAGTTGAGGTGGTTTGACATCAATGCCGTGGTGGCCACAGGACGTTTACATCCCGTATCCGTAGCCCTGGTAGGGGTCGCTCAATGATCCAGCGAGACCAACATTACCAAAGCTCACGTTAGC
The DNA here is from genome assembly GCA_038090255.1 of Austroboletus niveus. NCBI lineage: Eukaryota > Fungi > Basidiomycota > Agaricomycetes > Boletales > Boletaceae > Austroboletus > Austroboletus niveus. Next base: position 94,333 of record JBBPMJ010000065.1, read on the forward strand.
GTATGCTGACACGCCCGAGTAACTGCTGGTGTGGGTATGCGGTGGTGTCAGGCTAGCGTTGTGAGGCGAGCTGTTTTGTAAAACGTATCCATCGATCGAGCGTGCTTGTAACCCATGCAATTGAGGAGCCAGATGACCGTACGACCCTTGTCCTTGTATCCCGTAGAGGTTTGCTTGAGATCCATACATTTCCGCAATCGCTCCGTTGGGATGAATACTCTGTGGGAGGTGCCGCCCAGCAGTAGGAGGATGTGCTATCCCAAGCGGCTGATTGTTGAGGTTCATGTTAAGCACTTGATGACCGTGGTATCCGCCACTGTAGTTATCTACTTGCTCGCGTTGCAGCTTGTTTTGAATGCGTTTTCCGTAGGGCGTATTCCGAATAAGTGGAAGAACCGGACGAATGCCTTCTACGAGAAGAGCACGTTGAGTGGGTTCTGCATAGTCAAGTGCAGTCTGCAAGGCATTAATAAGTAATATTTGCAACTGGTATCGCTACTAACCTGAACGCAATAATTGCCATATGAGTCGCGCAACAACTTCTCCAAGCGTGAACGATTAAGCAATTCTTCTATGAGCATTTTTCTAGTGCTGTGTTCAGCTACACGAACGCACTTAACTCGGCATGAGTAACGGAATATTTTAATTTAAGAAGACGACAAACCTTTTCAATGACATTGGAACTGAATTTCTGAACTGAAAGAGCGCATACATTCCCAGCGAATTGGCGTATAACCCCATCACTGAAGCGATTGTCGTTGAGATCTAAAATGTATTGCACGACCTAAACAAAAACGGAAATTGGCGGGGAATAACATAATACTTCTTGGCACTCACGTAGTTCCCGTAAGGATCTTGGACCAACGTGAGAGCATTGTAAGTAATTTCATTCACGAGCTGAATACGCTGCTGGTCCGAAGCGTGATCGATGCATCGTTGTAAAACACAACATCCGTGACGATGCGTGGCTACCTCGACACAATTGGCAGCGACGGCGTTATAGATGAACTACAAAATATGGTTGTCGATATCAGGGTCATAAAAAAAAAGAAGCAACGCAAGTACCTGGTTGTCATCGGGAGCGAGCTTGTTGAGACATTTCTGGATGACATGGTTGCCATTGAGGTCCTTGATAAGCACAACAACATGCAGGCTTAGCGCCACGATAATGGAGTGAATCTGAACATTGTATCTTTGATCAGTCTAATTTCTCCCGTAAGTCTAGAAGAGAAAAAATAATTAGAACGATACTTGCCTGTCGTCTAGTGGACAGGAAATCAATCATTTTCTGTACAGCACGAGTACCATGCATGTTGAGCGATATATTAACCAAGTCCTGAGCAACCGATTCGCAGATGACATTCCGCTGTTCGTCGGTGGAATATTCCAAAAGCTTTTGGCACAAATAATTACCAAAGGGATCTTGACTTCGTTAATGTGACAGTCGACGTGAGGTACACTGGCACCCACCTGTCATCAGATCGGCAAAGTGACCAAACGTTTCACGGAAGATCATATCACGGTGCTCTGGAACACCTTCCTCCAGTTTCTTTTGAAGATACCGGCACCCATGCTGATCTTTGCACAAGGCTGGGATTTCACCCTGCAGATCCTCTATACGGGTACCAGCAAATCGGTTGACTTTTAGAAAGTCTAATCTGAATTTCCTGGAATAACGAAGCTGATGCAAGGACTTACGATCCATATCTCCCCGCTTATGCTTGGGACCGTGCAGACCATTCATCTTGCCATCAGAACCCCCCCCACGCCCGGCACCAAGACCATAGCGTGACCCGTTATGGTGGTAAAGCGCAGTAGAACCACTCGCGCCATTGGCTGCAGACGCGCTCCGCCCTGTGGCCTCGAAGTTGTAATTGTTGTAGCGAGAGTTGTCCAAATGACTTGCAAGGCCATACATCGAGTCAACGCCATACTGCTTCACACATTATGAGGATCTACAAGAACAAGAGCAAAACCTTGAAATACCTCGAACGACAAGCCAGAATCATCAAATTGACCAGAGGGCAAGCGAGATAACGATGGTTGAATCTCGTTTCCTGATTCGTCCAGGTGTGTGTTTCCCTGGGACGAAACGCGACCACCCATGTTTGGGCCGTCCGGAGTGAGAGGTGTACCCGGAGTTTGTAACAAATGACTGTTGCCACCGTTAGCCATAGATAGAGGCGTCGCAGGAACAGAACGTGTCGCAGGGCCAAGACCATCAAGCGCACCGGATGGAGAACCTCGACGAGAGGTCGGAGGACCGGACGAAAGGCCCATTTGTGAATGTTGGCCAATATGGGGTGTTGATGTCCCAGAAACTGCACCAGTGAGTTTCCCACCAAGATCCATCGGAGAGGAGGTCAAGGTGAGCGTCGGATTCGTGACCGTGCGACGGTCAGTCCTAGAGTTCAAGCTCTCTGGGCCGCGATGATTGCCGACAAACTGTGGCCATTCGGATGGCTTTTCACCGCGGTTCGCAAAGGAACCCCGAGGAGACGTCTGGGGACGATGAGCGAGATCGAGTGCAGCGGAAGACGTTGATATCTAACAAACGTATGAAAACACTATCGTAGACTTGCATGTAAATCTCACCTTGTTTGCATAGGATGCAAACTTGTCATCATCCGATGTCGGAAGATTCCTCATGGCATCTTCGCAATATGAGGGATGGCGAATCACAAGAGACGACTTTTACTCACTGTGCATTTCTTGGTCCAACTGCTCGTCGAGCATCATGCCAACGTTGTACTGCTGACCAGGACGTGGATGATCATCTTCGTATCGTCCCATGGACTGCACGACTGCACTAGGGCTAGGAGTAGCCCTAAAAGGTCTTTCCCCGTGGAGCGCCATTCCTCGAAAATGCTCCACCAATTCCTCGTCGTGACTGCTCGTGGAGGTGCGGCGACTGGCGGGCATACTCTTGGCACCTGCACGGTTATACTGCCCATTGATACTATGACCAGAACCAAGCTCCGGCGAAAGATCGACCGAGGGAGCATAAGCAACAGATTTGCGCTTG